>PVLA01006235.1:0-128190 GCA_004027455.1 Hydrochoerus hydrochaeris | reverse complement strand
GATGAAACCAAGACACCCCCGCTGTCCACGCATGGAGTCCCTAATGGGTCACAGGGGGCTTCTGCACGGAAGCCTGGTGTCAACTTAAAGCAAGAAGTTTCTTCAGGAGCTTCCAGTCCTCTGCTCCAACCTCAGATGGGGCCTGAAAAAGGGCGTATTCAGACCGTGGTGAGGACAGTGTCTCTGTCAAGCAGAGGAGGAGAACCATTGGTTCCACTGAGCCTTTCTGAGAGACTGGGGAAAAGAAAACTTTCAGTCGGTGGTGACAGTGCCCCCCCACCAAAGCAGAGCCTGGCAGAGCTTCCAGGAAAGAAAGTTGAAGCTCCAGAAACAAATATTGACCAAGCACCAAAGAAAGTGAAGGTTTCCAAGTCTCTGAAGGAGCGACTGGGCGTATCAACTAGGCCAACCAGTGATGGAGCAACAATGAGAGGTAATAAAGTCGGTGAGATCCATGTGAAGACATTAGAAGAAATTCTCGAAAGAGCCAGTCACAAACGCGGAGGGTTGCTAACTCAGCTCAAGACAGCTGGTCCTTCCAAAGCTGATGATTTTACATCAAGAACGAGCGGCTCCTCCACCATCGGAATCAAACCCTTCTCAGATCCTGGCTGAAAAACAGCATCAGCGGCAGGAAACGGAGAGACAGGAAAGATACTTGCATCAAGAGACTTGCATCAAGAGAAAGACCAGTAATGAAAGTAAGAAAATAGTCCTTTTTGTCACCCATCGCTGTTGGCAAAGGACAATCAGAGGAGCCTGCAAGTGGGAGAAAATCTCTGCAGGACGTGCACGTTAAGACACTGGCGGAAATCAAGCTGGAAAAGGCATTGAGGGCACAGCAGAGCTCTGAGAGGGGCACCAGCTCCTGGCCCCAACCCGAGACCACCCTGGGAACAAGGCAGCTGCTCCAGATCCCCAGACGACCAGGTATGAAAGAAGAGAAGCTTCATGAAGGAAGTGAAAGTGCTTCTCAGAGCAGAGTTACTAGAACAACGGCTAAGGAACAGCAGCCTTCAGATGAGGCTGTAGGAATTGATACCACACTTCCAGTCCAGTGCTATGAGACCATGAGAGAGAAGCACATGCAGATACAGCAGAAGGGAGTCTCACAGAAGGAGCAGTCAGCCTTGGCACCCTTTCAGGAAGACATAACCTCTTGCAGTGCCCATGTGGAGAAACCTGTGCTCACCGCTGTGGCAGGTGTCACACGTCACCCGACTGAGCAGCTTCTCACAAAGTCATGCCAAAAGATAGAGGTAGAAACCTCAGCCAATGGGGACTCAAAACTCAATGTAAAGTATGCTCCACAGTCTTTGGCAAAAAAGGCTAAAGCTAAACCCAAAGTAAGTGTGAAGCCACCTGGGGTTAAAGTTGTTCTATCTCCCCAGCTGGCCCCAAAACGCAAGGCCATGGAGCTGCTTCCTGAGGATGCTGCAGCTGTGAAGCCACTGAGCTCCATCAGTGACCTGCAGGCGAGCCCCGCCAAAAGAGCAGTGGTGGCTGTTGCTCCACCATCCTCTGTCAACAAATCAGTCACTGTGCCTGAGAAGGAAAAACCTAGAGACAGTTTTGTGCTGCCTCCCAGCCAGTCTTCTCCAGACCTGTGGTCCCTGGAAGTATCTGGCCCTTCCTCATCCCAAATGGCCATAGAAACTTGCCAAGCCGGCTGTGCCTCCACAGGAGAATCCCCACTTCCCACAGAGCATGATTTTGAGAAACTACTATGGGAAATTTCAGGAGGCAACTTAGAAGCCGTGATCGACTTGGATCCTGAGAAAGATTATGATGAACTCCTGCTTGAACTCTCAGAACTGATTGACAGCTAAAGGTGTAGTGAGAGCACTTAAAAAATTCACCATTTAAACTTAGTTTCATCTACTGTAGTGTGTACCCAAAAAGATTCTTTCTTTATTCCTGAATTTGTCCCAAGTCAGAAGTATAATTCAGAATTATCTACATGCATTCCTTAGGGTTAGATTTTTTCAAGTCCCTTGGTAACTATTTTGTCCATTTGATGCTATAGTTATGCATCTTTAAGGAAAAATAAGTTCTGTACTATCCTTCTTTCCACAAAGAAAGAGACCGAGAAGGAGATCTAGAATGAAAAGATGGAAGAAACTTACTGTTTCCTTGAGGTGTTTAAATGAATTAAAACAGCTGCTGCTATTGTGGTCTAAATTTCATGCTATCACTGAAAAAAAAAGACTCAACATAGTCTGTTGTCATAAGTCTTTTTAATGTATTTGGAGATTTTAAGTAAACTTTAAAAATGTTTCTTGAGAAACCCAAAATATGGACATAGTTCTTTACACCTGATTTTGATGTTTTAGTTGCTCCAAAAAGCAGTAGGCAACCTATTATGGTTGAACTGCTTAAAAAGGTTTTCAAGTGCTTCAGAGGTCTCCTGAGCCTAAGATTCTACTTCTTGGATTCCATGGACTAGAAGAATTCTTCCCTTCTTCATTATTTGCCTCCTACTGTGACTGAATTATCACTCGCTCAAGCTACAGTTATTTCCTTGGACCGCAGCAGTGCGCTGAATTTTTCTGTAGCACAGGTTTATTCTGGGGGTCTATCGTATACCTTCCAGTCTTCTTCATTTCTTTTTTTTTTGGATGTTAGTCTCCCTATCACTTAAAGGTTTAGGCTTATAAAGAAAGCAGCACTATGAGGGTAAAGGTTTGAAAGGAGTCATTGTGCATCATCAGGAGGAGGAAAAAAGAACTTTTCCATTTTGATATTTTGTTGTGGGCGGCCAATTTGGTTTCTCCTAGGGAAATGGAGCCACTGTCATGTTGGCTCCAAGGGAACTGCTGTTTTAAATGACCCATCAGGAGTGGAATTTCATGTAGCCTTGTTAGGAGCATAGAAAAGAAAGAAAGGGATCGGACTGCCCATTCAGTGTTGGGAAGATCTGGATGATTCTGCATGAGCTAAAGAGACTTGCGATTCATATATAGATGCACCTCTAGCGCTTGTTCTTTGGATGACTGTTGTATAATAGCCCTTCTCCAGGGTAGGGGTAGAATGTTCTGGTTTAACTACAGATTGTATAAACTCATTTCATTTTTAGAATTAGAATTTTAGAATTTCATTTTAAGCTTATAGATTACCAGTACCTTTTATATATAACTGTTATTGTTTTGTTTTTAAAATGTTATTGTTTTTGTTTTATATGTAAAATGCTTCAATTAGTCAGTGATTCATATTTAACATTATTTCAATCATTTATCATGCTTATTTGTGTTTCAAACAAAATTGGAATAGGAAAGTAAAAAGCAATGTGATGGTTGTCAGTGCAGGTGACCAGGTATTGGTTGGCTTTACAGTAATAGGTCCAGTTGAAGCAGTAAATTTCCCTGCTGTGATAATTGTGGATACATTTGTAATCATAGTATAGTTGGTTACATTATGTTGAACACTTTAGAATGACAAAGTTGTTCCATGATTCATTATTACATGCTCCCCATCATTTGGAGGTATATGGAAATGTTATATCCTTGTTTATTGACCAAGCTCATATGTGTATTCCAGTCAGTCTTGTTATTGCATGGGCTAAAACAAAAATAAGGAAGATTTTCCACAAAGGCCATTCACTGTATGTATTTTGTATCACCTAAAAGGATGTAAAAATGGTAATAATGAAATCAAACATTTTGAGAAAAATGAGTCACTGTCATTTCTTTGTAATATTAATTGTATATTATTTGTATTTAACTATTATTTGTATTAACTTGTAATTTACTTTATCAAATAAATAAATGAATTTATTTTGTGTTATCACTTTACAATAAATACTGTTACATTTCTACATTTTCATACTAGGAAAGGATTGATGTTATGCATTTCCAACCCTTGGAGTGGAGAAACACATTTTCAACAATCACCTTTCTTATTCTTTATGCCTCTCTCTCTAAGTAATGTTAAAGAAACTTGTTAAAAACCCAAATCCCCAGAAAAAATCAGAGCACAGTTTATTGACTGCATATTGCAAATATGAAATTCCCCAAATTCAAGTTGAAATTTGTTCCTTTAGAGCCTTCTAGTAACAAAATTTCTCAAAAGGACAGGCTTCCTAGAAACTGTCCATGATGTGCATTCTGATTAGTACCTGAACTAACTGGCTACTTGAAGGTCAGGCTTTGGCTAATCTTCAACTCAGATTAGGCTTTGTCAGCATGAAAGTTTTTAGATCTTATAACATTTCACCTTCTGTAAGCTATTAGCTATTTTCACTTGAAAAAATGTTTATTTTCTTTGTGTTCTCATCTGTAAAATACTAGTAATGAGAATGCTTGACTTAGAGTAATGACATGAAAATTAATATAGGTGAAATTGTTTTAAATCTACAACTTCCTATATAGGTGAAAATTTCAATAGATGATGGTAGGGTGACATCGAGTCTGGAACTATAAACAAGTTGGGTTTCAACTTAGCTTTGCCATTTACAATGTGGCCTTTTGCAAATTACTACAATTTTTAATATGTCTTATGGGATTTTTGTGGGCCTTAAATAAGATAGTATGTATAATTCTTATTTTACTGCCTAGGACTTAGTAAATGCTGAAAAGTGCTTATGCTTATTTTGGTATTGATCATTACTATAATCTTGCAAAAATGTTATTTAATGATCATGTAACATCAAAGCAGGAAAATAAGAATGTCATGTCAAAAATTCTTTGGTTTCTCTCACGAATGAGATCTAGTGGGTTTTGCAGTTTGCCTTATGCAATCCTGCCTCAGCTATTACTATGTTAATGATACTTTATCTGAAATGCTAGGAACCAGAAATATTTCAGATATTGGATATTTTTCAGATTTTGTAATATTTGTATGTACATGATAAGATATCTGGGGATGATGCTCATATCTAAATATGAAATTCATTTTTGTATATATTACACACATAGCCCAAAGATGATTTCATACCATTTTTCATTGCACCTGGTTTTTTAACTATGAGCTATTACACAAGGACAAATGTGGAATTCCCCACTTGTGGTGTCATGCAGGCACTCACAAATTTTGGTTTTGGACCATTTCTGGTTAAATGCATTTAGAATCACTATCAGCTCAAAGGCTGCAGTTTAGTTAACCTCTGTAAAGAATAGAAACATTTTCTTTTTCCCTTTAAACTATTTCCTTCCAAACTGCTTAAGCCAGTATTAATGTGTTTTGAATTATAATTACAGAATAAATAATATTTTAAAAATTGATAGTTATGTTTCTGAAAATTATACATGCTTTAGATTAGTAATATTAAAAACAATTTTAAAACTCTGAATGTATTTGTATACTACCTAAAGAAAAGTACAAGATTTGAAATCAATAACTTGTAGTTGAAAAGATAATAAAATTGTCAGAGATTCAACATGGCTGAATAGAGGATTTTCTTAATTTACTCAGAGAAAATCATCTAAAAACACAGTGGCTAACTGGAACCTCTAGCAATGACAAGGTTAGGGACTGTAGCAGCAGCAGCAGGAAAGATGGTGAGTGCTATGATTCCAGCAGAATGAGAGGGACAGATGCAGGACTTAAGCTGCCTTAGGCCACCGTGGAGCAGTGAGTGGGAAGACATATCCTCCTGCTTGGCTCCCAGCAGTAGGAGACATGAGATATGAATTGGACTGGAAAACAGAAGACCATACAAGGTCCAGGAGGGGCCAGCTGTATACCAAATAGAAAGCAGCTTCAGGCTGCCTCTGTCTGAGGACACTACAGCAACTGGAGAGTGACACAGAGACACACAGGGTAAGGAGATGTGGGTGGGCTGCTGAGGGACATAGAAAGTTGCTAGATGAAAACTGGTGCCATCCCCACATGTAGAGGTCAAGATCAGTCCTGCTCCCAGCACTAATCCTAGCATAGATTTGGAGTTACCAAGCATGGATTTGGGCTCTGGCTTGAACACTATCATAGAACTGAAGGCATCAGAGAAAATTTCATTGTTTTTTGTTTGTTTGTTTGTCTTGGTTTTTTTTTCTTTTGCTATTTTTAATGGTTTTTTGGGTTTAACTTTTATTGTTCATTTTGTTCATCTTTTTTTCCCCTCTTAATTTTCTTTCTTGATATTTTGGTATTTTCATGTGAATAAACATTTTCTCTAGTGTTTTTGGCTATTCAATATTCTTTTTGCTTTCTCCTTCATTGTTTCTCTGCTGTCCTCTTCTCCATTTTCCCAAAGCTTGAGTGATCATCTTTTCTCTTTAAGCCTGCCTCTACTGTCTTTAATTAGCTGTATCTTTTCCCTGACTCTCTTAAACTCCCTTACCCCATCCTCCCACACACACACTTATTATAATTTCACTCTACGAATGGGAAAACTCATAACATACAAGCTCCTAGTTTATGTTGAATTTTGTTATATAATTGTAGATTGTGCTTCTATGGTTAAAGGTAACTAATAGTTACTACAGTTCATCAGTTTCTAGGCTGTACTGGATGCCATTGTTATTGTAAATTGCAGTACATTAGCCAGGGTATCATACCTGTTGTAATCAGTTGTTGTCCTTGGATGACAATACTGTGACTGTGTAGGCTCATAATCATCACCATAATCCTGTACCAAAAGACTGGGTACTGATCCAAATATCAATTTCTCATCCTTAATAAATTGGAAAGGTAGGGTCTTCATACAGACAAAAAGTGTTACGAGCCAGTTACACTCAGAGGACATATCTGAGGAATAGCCATTTCCTAGGGAAGCCTCAATACTAGTGCTAAAGCTGCCTACCATAAGCAATTTACAAGTATCTACACAGAAAAATTAAATTACAAAAAATAGAAAATGGCAGGACACAGAAACAAAACTCTTCCAGCCCACCCAGAACAAGTCCAGATGAGAACAAGATAGAAGAAATCAGAATCTACCTCAAGATAAAAGGAATGAGAATCTACCCACCTAAATTTTCTGAAATAGTAATAACAGAGTACAAAAACAGATAAGTGAAGCTATAGAAAAATTCAGATCAGAAATAATATCTTAAGTAAAAAAATAAAAAAGATGATGATCAAAAGGAAGGGCTTGTTCTGTGATTCTAGAGTTGACACAGATAAAGTGAGAGGCCTAGGAAAATGATGGAAACCCTGAATTTCCAACATTTTAAAGAAATAGAACCTATGAAAAAGATTAAAATATATTCAAGAGATTAAAAAGTCCACTGAAATCATACACAACTGATTGAACCAAGGTAAGAACAGAACATCAGTTCTAGAGACAGAAGTATTGTTAACAATCATGAAAATAAAAATTTCTTAAAAATATCAAAGGACCATGAAAAACCCATCAAAAAGCTACAAGATGATGCAAAGAAGAAAAACAAAAGATATACTGCATTCAGTGAGAAAGCAGGAGACAGTGAAAACAGCATAAAAAGTCATTCACAGAAGTAATGGCAGAAAAATTCCCAAGCATGGAAAAATAATTTGACATTCAAATAACTGAGGCATATAGAACTCCAATATCCATCAACAAAATAAGTATATACCAAGACATATAATAAGATTCCAGAAATTCAGCACAAGAAAAAAAACTGCTAGAGAAAAAGAAAATAATCACCTATAAAGGAAAGCCCATCAGAATTACAGCAGACTTCTTAACTCAAACTCTTAAGAAGAGCTTGAAGTGCAATATTTCAAGTCCTGAAAGAAAACATCATCTAACCTAGACTGATGTACCCTGAAAAACTATCTTTAAGAATCCATGGAGAAATAAGACATTTCCATGACACAGAACAGTTGAAGAAATTCATCACCAGCAAACTGGCTGTGCAAAAGGTTCTGAAAAATATTTTAGAAACAGATAATGGAACCCATAATTCCAAGAAGATCAATAAAAAAGCCACCAGGCAAGGCAATCAATTAAACAGAGTGGAAAGACAGGGAACCAACAACAGGAAAATAATGTGACAAGGATAATGCAATACATACCAGTTATAATCATCAATGTAAATCATCCGAATATACCAATCAAAAGAAACTAAAACGGGGAGAATGGATCAAGAAACAAGATCCAACAAAATGCTTCATAGAAGAAACACATTTAACTCAAAAATAACTTCATAGACTAAAGATCACAAGATGGAAAAATACTCCATGTAGTAAGGACCTGAAAAAAAGCAGGGGTAACTATTCTATTTGTAGACAAAATGAAATTCAAGCCAATGCTGATCATAAGAGACAAAGAAGGTCAGTACATACTTATTAAGTGAAAATTCCAAGAGAAAGAGATATCAATCACAAATATATGTGCATTGAACCTAGCAATATAAAATCAATATTAATGGACATGAAAAATCAAATAAACACCAACACAACTGTAATGGGGGACCTTAATACCCCACTGTCACAAATAGATCAGCTAGACAAAAAAATCAACAAAAAATATCAGAATGGAACCAAACTTTTATACAATTTTTTGTTTGATTGTATTGTGTGTGAAGATATGGACAACTATTTAGAAGAAAACAAGAGAAATTATGATAGTCAATGTTGATTTCCTGTTGTCTTATTGTGAAGTTCTGTGTTGTTTATATTGTACTGTTCTGATTTGCTTTGTTCTGTTTGTTTTGTTTTATTCTATTTAAAAAACATTTTAAATCAGATTTAGTAGATATCTTAGAGTCTTCCCCCACACAATATCAGAATCCATATTCTTTTCAGCTACACATGGGACATTCTCCAATGTAGACCATGTACTAGTTCACAGAACATACTTTAGTAAATACGAAGGAATTAAAATTATCCTATGCATATTATTAGACCACAGTGCAATGAAATTGGAAATCAGTAGCAAAAGAAACCACAAAAACTTCATAAACACATGAATATTAAATAAAAACCTCCTGTACAATCAATTGGCCACAGATAAAATTAAAGAAGAAGTTAAACAATTTCTACAATTAAGTGATAATGCAAATGCAACATACCAAAACTTATGGGATGCAATAAAAGCAGTTATATAAGGGAAATTTATAGTGGTTAATTCTCACATCATGAAAACACAGCAAGTTCAAATAAACAACCTAATGTTGAACCTCAAAGTTCTAGAAAAAGAACAAGTCAAGCCTAAAACTCATACAAGGCATCAAATTATAAATATCAGAGCAGAAATTATTGCATTTGAGATAAAAAATACAAAAAAATCAGTGAATGAAATAATTGTTTCTTTGAAATAAATCCTTAGCCAACTTAATAAAAAATCAAAAGTCTCAAATCAATGCAATTAAGAATGAAATGAGTGAAATCACAACATATCTTGCAGAGAGAGAGAGAGACTGAGAGAGAGGAAGAAGAAGAAGAAGAAGAAGAAGAAGAAGAAGAAGAAGAAGAAGAAGAAGAAGAAGAAGGAGAAGAAGAAGAAGGAGAAGGGGAAATAGGAAGAAGGAGGAGAGGGAGAGGGAAAGGGAAAATTCAGAAGATCATCGAAACTTACTCCAGGAACTTTCATTCTAATAAGATGGAAATTACAGAAAAATGGACAGATTCCTAAATGCATATGAATATCCAAAATTGAATCAAGAAGCTATTACTTTGATACCAAAACCAGAGAAGAATTCAACCAAAAAAGAGAACCACAGGTCAGTCTCCCTAAAGAACTTAGATGCAAAAAGTTTCAATAAGATATTGGCAAGCAGAATGCAGCAAATTCTCAAGAAAATTATATGCCATGACCAACAATGATTCATCCCAGGGATGCAGGGATGGTTCAATACACACAGATCAATAAATGGAATACATCATATCAATAGAGCCAAAGACAAATTCACATGACATCAATAGATGCAGAAAAAGCATTTGATAAAGTCCAACACCCATTCATGATAAACCACTACAGGAAATTGAAATACAAGGTCTTTATCTAAATCTGTTAAAGACTATCTATGACAAACTAACAGAAAACCTCATCCCAAGTGGCCCAAAACTGAAATCTTTCATTCCAAAATCAGGAATAAGGCAAAGATGCTCACTGTCACCACTCTTATTTTATATAGTTCTGGAATCAATAGCCAGAGCAATTAGACAAGAAAAAGAAAAGGAATAAGGATAGGAAAGGAAGAAGCTAAATTATCATTATTTATTCCTCTATATCATCTTTTGAAAACTATATTATCTTCTGAGAGTTTTATTTTGGTTTTCCAATTTTATTCAGAGTCTGTAGATTTACTTTTTATTATGAATTGAGGTTGAAATTAATTTTATTTTCTTTTTTCCTTTCATTTTCCACAAATATCCAGTTGACTCAGCAACATTTGTTGAAAGACTCTTTTGTAATCTTAGGAAGACCCATCTTCATGATAAATCAAGTCTTTTGATCTAACTCTGTGATATACATATATATGGCAAGGGATGAAAGTGGTATGATACACCATAATTAGTTTTCTTAGCCATCATGAGTGTTTAGATAATTTTTAAGGTTATGAACAAAATGAACCTCATTCTGCACACATTTTGTGCCATATGCTACAATAATTTTATAACATACATTAATTATAGAGGATACATACTAATGATCATCATAATACATTATTCATACTTATGTAAGGAGTACTATAGTTTTTTGGAACTTAACCTTTTCTATAATGGACTAAACTTTTCTAGATCTCTCATTCAAAAACGAAAGAAGGATCAGGTAGCCTTGAAAGGCAATATTGTAGTCTAAGAGCAAATGAGACACCCTTAGCGGATTAGTGCTCTACTGCTCAAAGCATAATTTGTGGACTATCAACATCACCACAACACTCAGCTTGTTGTAAATGCAGAATATCGAGTCCTGCACGAGCCTAATGAACTGAAATCTAGAATTAACAATATCCCTTATGCATATTAAATTTGAGAAGTAATTTTTTATTACGTGACATGAAACAAATAGAGACTAATAATATTTTCTAAAAAGGACATGTTTTATAGTGTTGTATGAGTTTTTATTTCAATAATCTTTATTATATATATAAAGGCAATAAAAATACAGAATTATGCTCACATTAGATGAAGGCTAATTGTAAACTCCTCATGAACCAAAATATCACTGACACTTTTTTGCAAATGCTTATTACTTTTAAAAAGCACATACACTTTATTTCTTTAGGTCTATACTTCACATTAATGTCATAAATTAGCAAAAGTGAAGATGTCACTGTATATATATGTTATAGTGAGGCTTAGGAAAGTTGAGTGACTTCTCAGGAATGTTCTGTTCCCAAGTTTTGGTGGTTTTTTCACAGTATCTATAGCTTTATAACTAATATTACAAGGAAAGAAACAGTCAAAAATTATATAATAAATACTAGTTATCCAAAAGGAGCTTTGGGAAAGTATGAATAATCTAAATGCTAGCTGAAATTTAATCTCTTCCTTTTTTCCTTCTTTCCCTATTTAGAAGTGGTAGAATTATCTCAAGTAGGTAGCCTGCCCCCTATAAAAAAAAAAAAAAGAAAGACACAATATACAGTCAATATATACTGGACCTGTGTGATTGGATTTTGGTTTCTAAAATGTCCATTCCTCTTCTTCTGTTGCTATCCCTCTGTGAATTTTGATGAGTGCCTGGTCTGTGGAAGCTCAAAAGCAAGACAGTTTGCATATGGAAGTGCTTCACCTGTAATCGTACAATTTGACTCAGCTACCTGATGACATGAACTGAGAGTGTCATTCAGTGCTTGCCTGAGCAAATCATAGGCTGGTTCTCTTCAGTGTATCTTATGTGAGACCTGAATCTTAGGTGTAACCCACACATTTCTTAGCATGGAGTATGTGATTAAAATCTTAGCTACACCAGCAGCAGAGTAAGAGATGTGTTAGTAAATCTTTCTCTCCCTCTGTCTTTTCATTTGTGTTCCCAGTTGCCAGGATCTTCAAATGGAGATTTCCGTTCTCCAGGAGCAGATCTCACATTTGCAGTTTGTGATTCACTCCCAGCATCAGAACCTGCGCAGCGTCATCCAGGAGGTCAGACTAACCACCTGTGTTTCTAGATGGCATATTTCCTGTGTGAAGTCCAAATATGAGCAGCATGTCTGGTCTTCAGAAGTAACTAGGCTTTTCTCCCTGCTGACATGTCTTTTTCGGTTTCTCTTGTACCATAGCTCAATCTTCAGTGCTTTCTCTTGTTTGTAACACCAACACCTGCCCTACTCTTATTAAGAACAGTTTGGATATTTTATTTACCTGTTTCAAAGTGTTTTGCTGATTTGTATGGAAGTATTCTGAGTCAGACATTGCTCTCTTATTTGAATATTTAGGTATTTGGAAAATCAGCTCCTTCCAGAGTAAGAAGCTATCTGATTTTATAAACTCATAAAAAGTAAGTTTATTTAGTGTGGAAAATAGCTTGGCTCTTCTCTTAGAACAAGCTGACTGGTAAAAAAGCAGAGACAATAGTAGAATGCCAGCCAGATGTTGGACTGCATGAGTATGCGATATCTACTTCCAGATGTGTGTGCACAATCAGACCTCCATTTGATGTTTTTACTTCATACTTGATATCTGTTTTATGAAGGAGTCTTTCCTCATCATTCCAGTGCCTTCCTGATATAAATGTAGCATTTGTACTTGTTTGCCTATGATATTACCAAAAGTCTGCAAAATTTTGAGATTTGAGAGCCTGGAGGAACTTTAGGAGCATCCTGCCCTTTCATTTTACAGATGAGTAAACCAAGGCTTAGAGAGGTGCAGTGACAGAGCTGAGAGTGAGAGATGGCTTTAGAATCCACGTGTGCCCTCTCTTCCAGTGCCATTCTGCACCTCATCACTCTTCCTACAGTTTTATGTGGCCTCTTTGCAAGGCAGGCTCATCTTGCTGCTGGCTGACAGGTTCTCCACCTAAGGAAGTCTGAGCATGACAGGCAGGGCCCTGCCTTATGCCCATCAGCAGGCACATTTGGGAGATGGGCCCATTACGTTGCTGAGATACCTAAGGATGACCAGCAATGCTTTTCACGGAATGTGCTTTTCCAAATTTGGTGTAAACAGCTTATCCAGAGACTGAAATGTGCATCAGCACCATTGCAGTGCTTTCCTTCCCAGGTGCCAATTTTGCCTCTGCTTTTCTGGAGCCTGCTGAGTCTGTTAATGCCATGAGAGTTCATGTTTTTATTTGATGAACATTATTTGACCTCAGAAAGCAATATATATTTTCTGATTTAAGTAACGATTCCCTGAAAACTGACAAGATTTTTTCAACTGTGTTTCCTAATTCTTAGATGGAAGAATTAAAAAATAGTTTAAAAGAACAAGATAAAAGAATTGAAAATCTGAAAGAAAAGGTCAATATACTTGAAGCCCAGGTAAGAAGAGAACCTATGGTACATTTCAGTGTAAGCATATGTGTGTGTGTGTGTGTGTGTGTGTGTTTAGTGAGTCTGTGTATGGATGTGTGTGCATGTGCTTGTATATGATTGTATGCCCGTGTGACACTGTACCTGGATGTGTCCATGTGAATGCATGTCACTGTATTTGTCTATGTGTATTTTTATGTGCAGTGAATATATACAGGTGTCTCCTAATGAGTCTGTGCATGTGTATGTTCTATGCACAAGAAATAATATCTTGGGGAGAGTCCATATAGTAATTCTTCAATTATTTTAAATCACTATTACATATTTAAAATATATTATTAAATTTTTAATGTTATAAACATCCTTGTTAAATAAATAGTAAATAATTTTAAAAATTTCAATCAAATTTTGTAGAGTACTGTATTAGTGAGACAGAGAATGCCCTCTTTCAATATGGGCTTCAGCTGGAAGCTTGTTCAGGGCTCCTGTGTTGTCAGTTCTGCTCTAGCCAGATGGCCAAGGTTCCTGTCTCCTGCCTTTTTTCTGGTACATGTTTCTTTACAATCCTGAGATCCTCTTCTGTCCTCTGTCTTCTCTCCATCCATTCTGCTATCTAAAGGCTCATCTCACTTTCAGAAGTCAGATGTGACTATATTGCCTTGTGATGTTTCAAAGCTTAGCATACTACTTTCTTATTTCCTGTGATTAAGATAATTTCCTGTGTGTCTTCTTACCTTTCATTTCATCTTTCTCTGTCTACATCCCCTTCCTGGCTTGCAGTGGCTAGCCTGCGCTGTGGGGGTCCCTGCCTTTCAGAAGTGCAGTGAGGCTTGGGCTAAGATTAGAGCACCCTGAGCACCTGCAGGCACCCCACTTCCACTCTTCTTGCTGCGTCATCTTTTTGTCCCTGTCAATTGACTCATCAACTACTGACAGACCCAGTAACATTTCCTACTTTACCCTCAGTGTTTTGATTTTCTGCTTGGTATCCACCTGCTAGTATTGGCCTTTCCTGTAGAGACAGAGATGCTCTGACTTCCACTGGAAATCTCTATCATCTTTTGGAACTTTTACCCTCCCCAGGCTAGACCAGAGAGGAGCACACAGTACGCCCCCAGAATTTGGTCTTGCCAGACTTTTCATCACCATGTTTTTCTTAATTGTGCAATCAGAAGATAAACAATTATAAATAACACATAGGGTGTAAATATTTGACTCCTTTGCTTACATAGCTCTGTTTCTCTTTTCTCTCTTTCTGGGGAATACCATTCTTTTCTCATCCTAGAGGAGAGAGTTCACTGAGCCTCATGCCTTGTTGAGGCTCTCTCTCTATGGAGTATGGGACTAGTTATTAGATTAAGACACTGCTTGTGGCTCTGAACAGCTGAAAATATAGTGATTTTGGTATTATAGGCTCAAATCTAGTGGTCTCTCATGTGAAAAATAATGGGTTTTTGGTCAGAGAATCTTAAAATAATGTGATTCATTAAAACTTGAGTCTCTTCCTTCTACACAGTACTCTAAAAAGAAATTTCTTCAGTCTTTCTTACTTAGTCAATTAGAAAATGTCACTTGATAAGTGACATTTCTATTAGAATAATAGACATGCCTTTTCTATTATTAATATATTAATATATTCTATGTATTACTTTTGTATCATGTATTACTTTCATAACTAATATATATAAATAAATATATATAATATATATTTCATAACATAATATATATATTCATTTGTTCTATATAAATTAAGGCAGAAGGATAATGAAATAGACTAAGAAAATCACTCATAATGAAACCATTCACAGAGAACTACTCAGCAAAGTTGTCTATGTTTCTATGAAAATCTGTTTTCCTGTTACATACCTGTATATACACATTAAAGTTATAGAAAATGTATGCACATTGTATTGCAATTTAAAAAATTTTTAGTCATTTCATTCATTTGTGCACATTAATGATTATTATAATTAGTTCCACAAGAATTTGCTCAATGATGTGGTTTAGATCCACAACGTCCCCTAACGTCTCATGTGTTTGGAAGGTGATTAGATCATGAGGTACCATACTCCTAAGCAGAATCATCCACTGATGAGTTCAGTAGCTGAGTGCACTGTTAGGGTCTTGTTGGATGTGGGTAAATGGGGACATGACCTGGGCGGGTATAATCTTATCCCTGGCTCCTTCCTTCTTTTTCTGATTCCTGGCCATCATAAGTTGAGAACCTTTCCCTCCACCACATCCTTTTGCCATCCTTTTTCTACCTTGAAGCCAGTCAACTGTGGGCTGAAACTGTGCGCCAAAATGAACTTTTGGTTCCTTTAAATCATAGGTGTTGGATATTGTGTGTCAGCATTAAGGAAGTGACTAAGACAAGTGACTGCTATAACATAGGCACCTATTCAGAAAAACGGTGTTGAAACAGAATAGACATGAGCCCTGCACTCTGGAACTTATAGGCTAGTGGATGAATTTGAAATACCCACATATTCTAAATTTTTATGTTGGGAACTTTTCCAGTAGCTTGTCAGTCTATTTTGGCTACAACACCATACTGCTTTAGTTATTGTGGATATTTTCTGTCTTACTATAGGCATCTTTCTCTGGTATTTCATGTCATTATTATCCTGGGTGCTGGTCCTACCTAATCACAGAGTCAAAACCTCAATAGTGCTATTGCTGCTAATCCAATTTTATATTCTTTGGTTGTATCGGTTTGTATCATCCTCAAAACAGATTTTATTGTCCTAAGTAAAATGCAACAGATCCCAGATGCTGTACAATAATCCAGCTGACTGTTTGGCCCAAATCTGTCTGTTCCTATTGTACTTTGTTTTTATATTCCAGTCTCAGCAAGTGATGGCTGACTTGCTGCTCGGTGGTGACAGCAGCAGTCTTACTTGTGTTCCTCTCCTGGATCCTTGATCTGCTGCAGGATCTTCATAGTGATGCGACAGCACCTCTCTGTGTTGTCCTAAATTCTCTGTGTGTAGCTTACCCCTTCCCAATGTTTTCTAATATGTTATTTTATAAATAAGACTTTAAAAAGCAGCAGTATGTGATGCATGTCTTTATGATCTGAAAATGTACATACCTCAGTAGATAAATCTTTTCTTAGTTAGCCATGAATGCTATCCTATCCCTTTAAGCTTTAAAAACTGCAAATCACGTTGATCTATTTATTAGGCAAGTATTTTTGTGTATTTATGAGGTACCAGGAAATGTTGTAAGTGCTGGATCAGGCTGTCTATGACCTCTGTCTTGCTTACATTTTAATTGTGGGTTCAGATAAGCAAGGACATGTAAAGCTTAATGTGAGAATGCTAAGTAGTTAAGCAAGAATGGGACAGTGTGACGGGTCAGAGAGCAACAGGGGTCAGGGAGGGTGTCACTCAGAAGGTGTTATTTGACCAGGTATCTAAGTGCCGTGAGCAAAAGAGCCACTGTGTCTCATTTCCTAACCTACCCCTAGTGAGTGCTTGAGTGTGAAGTGTGTAAACCGGGCTGATGTATGCAAGGGGGTTTTAGCCTATACTGCAAATTTAAGATCACTCTATTTTGACATTTATTAAAGAATAAGATGGACTGACTCAGTTCATAAAAAATAGCCTCCAAAACTTGAATAACCCTTTTAAATATCAGTTTTCTAGGCCATATAGAAAGCATCATTTTTCATCCATACTTAAAACACTCGCCTTGTTTTTACACATGCTACATACTTCATTTTATGATCTGTAGTCAGGCATGTTGTCCATTGTGCTACTGGATCGTATTTCATTTTGTTTAATCCTCAAAGCTACTCCAGTGGAAAGTTATTATTCGCCATTGTTTGCAAGTAATAAAACTGAGACTCAGAGTAGTTAGGAAACTTATTCAGTGTCACTCAGTTAGCAAGTGGCAGAACCTGGACATGAGTTGATGTGAAGCATGTGACTACCCCACTCCCATGTCTGCTATCAGCTTATCTGGGGATCAAATAAGTGTGTGTTTGTGTGTCTGTATGTGAAACCTATGTGTACATGTGGACAATGTATATTTTCAGGTGAATAGTTATAACATTAAATTTTCACAATGATATATGCTTATTTTAGCCATTATCACAGTGATTATGTTTAATATTTTTGTTTTATTCTTAGTTTTCGTGTCATGGAAAGATGTTTTTTTTCTGTGGTGTTCTTTCTATCCTACCATGTTTCTCTTCCTTCCAAATTAGGGATAAATTAATTTATATAGCTTACTTTTTAAAAAACTTGAAGTCTTTTAAGCCTATTTAAATATCATCAGATATTTTCTGCTTAACTTTCCCTAAATTATTTACTGTCATTCTACTTTTCCATATCTTTCATTATCATAATTTACAACTGTGACATTCATCTTCGGTCTCATGCATGTCTAACTTTTTCACTAATGATCTGCTCATATGGAAATGACATCTTCTGAAATTATACCATTTTCTAAACCTTTAAAGCATATCCCACTTTATATAATCACCATTTTCCTTAAAATTTAATTCTTAGAATTTGTGTTGATAAAAGATTACATGTGCAAAGAAACATTATTTTGGAAAACTGCGTCAATAAACTACCCTAGGATAAAGCCATAATAATGACAAACCTATTTGACCACTTACTTGTAGTTTTATAAATGAGTGATATCATGAAATCATATGAATGTCCTACTTAAAGAAAAAGTAGAAAGGCTATGAATTAAGAATAGAAACAATCTGATAGATGGAACAAATAAATGTGGAAGCCGAAATAAATTGAAAAGGTCAAATATAATAACTCATTCTTTTCTATTGTTTGGAACTCCTCAGCTTGAGAAAGTAGTTTATTTTGGAAAACATCCAAACAGCTTCTATATAATTATTAATTCACAGAATATCCCTAGTCCATCATGGCTGTCATCACGCTATTGCATTTCTGCTTACTTTTAACTGGTAAAGTACTAAATGGGGGCAGTTTTTTTTCAGTCACATACATGGCCTGTGATACATAGCTTCACTTTTTTGGAGTGTATGTATGATTTATCTCCATTATATGAGCAACATCTTTATTATCAATTAATCAAATCTGAAGTATATTTCCTGGATGAGATTTAAATGAATAACTCTTGAAAGATCACTGTGAAATGATTAATGTGTCTGATGATGTTGGCTCTATCTTTTAGTTATTACTCAATATGGATGCTAGGGACTGAGATAGGGGAAAAATTCCACATCTTCATTCTGATTCCAGCCTTCAACAGTTCTTCATCTTGGCTGTGCATTAGAATTCCCTGCAGAATTTGGAAAACACCTGGACCCAGACTACAAATAAATGAACAAAATCCTGGGGTAGGGACTCAGATATCCATCAGTTTTAAAGCTCTCTTTGCAATTCTAACGCATAACCAGAACTGGAAATCACTTTATCAGTCCTCGGTTCTCCACCATGAGCAGACCTCAGAGCACTCTGATAAACTGCTTAATGCGCACCAGCAGGCACCCGGTTATGGTTCAGTAAGCCTGGCTGGGGACTGAGGATTTGTATGTCTAACAAGTATGCAGGTGATGTCAAGATTACTGATCCCAGGATCACACTGTGAGAATCATGGTCTTAGGTGGGTTTTTCCCCCTTCTTTTCCACCTCATTTATTTCACTTTGTCATTAAGATCCAGATTAAATCTCCATCTGTATGAAAATGTCCTAAATTACTCAAGCCCCACTGATTTCTGTTTACACCTTCTCTGTAGTCAGTAGTTAGTTACTGTTTTATGGTTATCTCTCAAGTTGTTTTTATTTAATTTACTTTTTAATATTCACATGTGTTTTCTGTCACTTTGACTATAGTGTGTACCTTCTACATTAAAGGAGAAGATACTGTCCTTTCTCTCCTGGCTCACACAAGTGCTGTACACAGGGGAGGGACTAAATAACTTGGTCATATATGTGTGAGACTGAATGGTTGAGTTAGATACTCATTAATTTCCTGATGTCCTGCCTTCTTTTGTTTCATATTCATTATCTCTGGAGTCCCTTCAGAGATCCCTGAGTCTCTGTGTCTCACAGAGTCACCATTTTCTTTCTTATAAGGAGGCTGAGATACTTCTTGTGGTCACATTTAAAAAAAAGGGCATGGGCTTTGGAGTCAAACAGGTGGCATAAATAAAGACTTGGCATCTGTATATTAATGCTGCACATACATTCTGTGGTTTTCCAGGGCATCTACCTAGTCAGTTTGAATTTTGCCAGCTCTATGTCAATAATAAAATTACACATATATCATAAACATTATGCATATTAAATTTATATAATTGCAATATATAATATGAATACTGTTGTGTAATGCATAATATGTGTGTTATATAGAGCTGAGTCCCATCAAGGAAAGAATGAACATAAAACATCTGGCAAAAGTCTTACAGGATAGGCACTCATTTGCATTATATTCATTTTCATTACATAATCCAGACTTGAAATCACCATGTAGCACATGTGGGCCTTGAACTCTCAGCATTCCTTCTGTTTTTGGCCTCCTGAGTGCTAGGGTTACAGGCATGTGCCACCACACCTGGCTGGCTTTCTTGATTTTGTCAAAAATGTTAATGTCCGTTTCTCAAAACTATGCATTTTGGTGTTGTCTTACTCCAAACTAGTAAATGAAGTCTTTAAAATGCCATTAAAGTTAAATCGTATGACATCCTAGGACCTTCGTTTCCTAACAAGGAACGGAACTGGTTAGTGTATTGCTGTTCTTTCCAGAGCCATGATCTCACCTGTCACTTGTCAGTCCCAGACGCTTTCCTACAGGTGTGTCTTGTTTTCTTACTGAATTCTTTATTCCTTTACAAAAATGTATTTGTTCATGTTTGCAGTACCTGGTGATTAAGTTTATCATGGGGAGTTTGTGGTATACACGACACATCTTTTTTTCATTCCTTACCTTACCCCTCCCTACTTCTTCCAACTCTTCATCCCCTTCCCATTGGCAAAAGTCTGTTTTCATTATCATTTCCCCCTTTTATTCTTTTTTCATGATCCCTCTTGCTTCCTCTCCCTCCAAATTTTGTTCCCCCATTTGAAAAAGATAGTCTTACTTCCTTACTTATCTTCTATTTTGCTCTCTCTCTACATATGTATATATAAGTGTATATATAATATGTAGATATATGTATATAATATGCATGTACTATATATGTATATCTGATACATATATATGTAGATATTATATATATATATATATGTACAATACATTATCTTATAAGAGAAACCATGAGATATTTAAGCTTTTGTGTCTGACTTATTTCATTTGCTATTATTTTCTCAAATTGCATTCATTTTGCCTACGAGTGCCTCAAGTTTATCTTTCTTTATGGCATAGTAGTACTCCATCTTATATAAATACCACATTTTCTTTATTCATTCTCCTGTCATGGATCTATGCACTATTTCTATAGACTCGTGACAGGAAAATGAATAAAGAAAATCAAGATCTAGCTATTATAAATGGTGCTTCTATAAACATGGGCATCTATGAACCCTTGTAATATGATGACTATAACTCTTTTAGCAAGGTATCTAGAAAGGAAATATCTATGTCAAATGGAATTTCTAGTTTTAGATTTTTGAGGAATCTCCAGACTTTTCTATTGTGGTTGTGCTCTTTGATGTGCCCAACAATAGTGTAAAAGGGTTTCTTTTCCCTCATATCCTATTGATTTCTTGATGATAATCATTCTTTCTGGAATAAGATGGTATCTCAGTATAGTTTAAATTTGTATTTCTTTAGTGTCCAACATGTTTATTGGACATTGATACTTCTGAAAAGCATTTATTCATTTCAGTAGCCTGTTTTTGAATGGATCTTATATATTTTTGTGGGAGGTTTCTAATCATTTTGAGTTATCTATACATTCTAGATGTTACTTCCCTGTCTGAAGAACAGCTGGCAAATTTTTTGCATTCTGTAGGTTGTTTCTTCATTTTGTTGGTTTCTGCTTTTCTGTGCAGAAGCTTTTGAATTTGATATGATCCCACTGGTTAATTTTCTGTATTATTTCTCATGGCATTGAGGTACTGTTCAGAAAGTCCTTGCCTAGGTCTGTATTTTCCAGAGTTGTGCCTTTTTATTTTCCAATATATTGTTTTTGTTGTAACATTCAGATTTGGGGAGGGGTTAGTGGAAATCAAACTCAGCACCTTGCACTTGCCAGGCAGGAGCTGTGCCACAGAGCTGTATCCTTGGCCCAACATTAAGATGTTTTTACCCATTTTAGTTTTAGCTTAGTACCTGGTGAGATATATGGGGCTATACATAATTTTTTGCATGTGAGTATATAATTTTCTCAACACCATTTATTAAATAGGCTATATTTTCTCCAGTGTATATCTTTTGTCCCTTCGTCAAAGATCAAATAGCTGAGTAAAGCTGGAGTTGTTTCTGCTTCCTCCATTCTTTTTTTTTACATTAGATTTTATTGGCCCATCTTAGATGTACATAATGATTACATTTATAATAGAGAATTTGTACCTATACATGATATCATTTGTTTTTTACACCCCATTCCCTTACCCTTCCTCTGCTTCCTTTATTCTGATCCATTGATTCACATGTCTGTTTTTGTTCCAGTACCATGCTGTTTTAATCACAGTAGTTTTGTAGTGTAATTTCAGATCTGGTATTGTGATGCCTCCTGCTTTGCTTTTATTACACAGGATTGCTTTTGGTGTTCTGGGTCTCTTCTGGTTCCAAATTATGAATTTGGGATCATTTTCTCTAGATTGATACAAGATGCTGTTGGTATTTTGGTTGGGATTGCATTTAGTCTATATATCAGTTTTGGAAGTATGGCCATTTTTATTGTATTGGTTCTGCCTATCCAGTAACAAGGACCTTAAGGGAATATCTTTCCATTTTCTGATGTCCTCAATTTACTTTTTCAGGGTGGTGTAATCTTCATTGCAGAGGTCTTTGATTTCATTCATTAGGTTAATTCCTAAATACTTAATTTTTTCTTGATGCTATTGTGCATGACATTGCTTTCCTAATTTTTTCTCAGTAAGTTCATTATTTGGGTATAGAAATGGTATTGATTTTTATGTTTATTTTCTATCATGCTATATTGCTGAATTTGGTTATTAATTCTATGAGTTTTTGGTAGAATCTTTTGGGTCTTGTAAGTAGAGAATCATATTATCTAGAAATAATGATACTTTGATTTTGTACTTTCCTATACATAACCATTTCATTTCTTACTGTTGCCTGATTGCTCTGGATAATTTTTCTAGGACTATGTTGTTTAGAAGTAGTAATAGTGTATATCCTTGTCTTGTTCCTGATTTTAAAAGGAAAACTTTAGTTTCTTCCTATTTAAAATGATGCTGACAGTAGGTTGGTCATAGAGGGGCTTTTATCAGACTGAGATAAGGTCCATATATACCTATTTTCTTCAGAATTTTTTTTTAAATCAAGAATGAATGCTGGGGGGCTGGGGTTATAACTCAGTGGCACAAGTACCTGCCTAGCAAGCATATAGTCTCAAATTCTATTCCTAATACAAAAAAAAAAAAGCTGGGTTTTTTCAAAGATGTTTTCTGCATCTATTTAGGTAATCATGTGATATTTGTCTTTGCTTATGTTTATGTGAAGTATTACATTTATTGATTGCAGATGCTGAATCATTCTTGCATCCCTTGAATGATAGCTACTTGGTCATGTTGTGTGATCTTTTTGATGATATGTTGGTATTTTGGTTGGGATTGCATTTAGTCTATATATCAGTTTTGGAAGTATGGCCATTTTTATTGTATTGGTTCTGCCTATCCAGTAACAAGGACCTTAAGGGAATATCTTTCCATTTTCTGATGTCCTCAATTTACTTTTTCAGGGTGGTGTAATCTTCGTTGCAGAAGTCTTTGATTTCATTCATTAGGTTAATTCCTAAATACTTAATTTTTTCTTGGTTTCTTTCTGTTGTTGTTCTGGAGATTGTGGTCATTTTTATGTCTATCTAGCATGTCTTTTAGCACTCTTTCTAAGGTTGGTTTGGTGGACATGAATTTCTTCAGTGTTCTTTGTCATGGAAGTATCTCGTTTATCCATTAAATTTAAAAAGAAGTTTTGCTGGGTACATCGGTCTGGGTTGAAAGTTGTTTTCTTTTAGGGCTTGTAATACTTCACTCCAAGCTCATCTTAACCTGAAGGTTTGTGCTGAGAAGTCTGCCATGATTCTAATAGACTTTCCTTGATAGGTGAGTTGTGTCTTTTCTCTGACAGCATTTAGTATTCTGTTTTTCTGCTGTACATCTGAGATCTTAATTATTATATGTCTAGGTGTAGACTTATGTTGGTCATGACTGTTTGGTGTTCTATATGCCTCACTTATTTGTATATCAGATTTTTTCCCCCATGTTTGGGAAAATTTCTGCCATTACTTCTGAGAACAGCTTAGATATGTCCTTTGCATTGTCTCCTGTCTCCTCACTGATGCCTATTAATTTCACATTGTTTCTCCTGGCATCATCTTGAAGCTGCTGGATTGTCATTTCATGCTGCTTTGTTGTTTTTATAAGTTCTACCCTTTCATGATCACTATCTGCGATCCTGTCCTCAAGGTCCAAAATTCTATCCTCAGCTTCATTTAAATGGTTTTGCCATCTTTCAATACAGTTTTTCGTTTCTTGGATATCTCTGAATTTGTTTCATGGATTCTGCTTGTTTTCTGCATTGTTCATTCAAAGTTTCAATCAATTTTCCATGCTCCTTTTTTTTAAATCTATTTCTTCTCTAGCTATATTGAGCAACTCATTTACTAAGGTTGTTATGTCAGTCTTTATGTAAGACATTATTTCTAATTTGAGTTCCTCTATAGCCTTGTGGATTTGTTTCTTTACTTCATATGCTATCTTTTCAGAGATTTCTGGTGTATGACTTTTAAAGTCCTCTATTTCATTGTCATTTGTACTTGGTACTGATGGACTAGATGTTTGAGATTGCATTTTGCCTTTTTGTTTAGTCATTTTCACCTTTTGGGTAAATATTTAGTCTTTCAATCCCAATAGTCACAACTGTCTGTAGTATGAATTTTAGGGTATTACTGTGTGGTTGATGTTTGTCAAATTGCTGGGTACCGCAATGAAGAGGAGATTCAGTCACCTGAATTCCTCCTACAGGGCCTGTTGGGTGAGTCCTATATTATTTCTGTGAGGCCTTGAAGTATTGATGTATGTCAACTCTTAGTTCCTGCTATTGCTATGTCTTCAGGTTGTGTCAGGTCACCAGACCTTCCTGGTTAGTGTTTGTGTCAGCTGAGGCCCTCTGTGTCACTGGCGGTCTCATAAGCTTTTTAATTTTCTCTAAGTTGGGGGGTGTTATTGGTGCACTCCTCAACCTGTCTGATGTTCTCTGTGTGGAAGAGGGGATTATCCACTCTCTTGCTAGGTTCACCAAGGTCTTACAGTTGGAAGGAGTTTCATTTCCACTCCTATTTACACACTGCTGACCTCTGTTTTAGGGGCAAACTCACCACATTGACTGGAGCCTGCTAAGGTCTTCTGTTTGGGTGAGGGGTTTCTGACTCTCCCATCCAGCCAGCACAGTAATCCACTGTAGTCAAAGGTTCTGGAAGAAGGGGCTGGATCCAAAGATCAACTGCAGTACTAGGTCCAGGAGGCGGATGGGTTCCCCAAGGGGCAGGCCCAGTGGCGGCAGTCCGAGGTGGCTCAGGCCTGTGATGGGCTTCCCTGATGTTCCCAGCCAAGAGTCAGGCCCAGCAGCAGCAGCCCAAGGGCTCTCAGGCGTGCTGCAGGCTTCCCGGATGTTCCCGGCCTGAATAGCTTTTAAGATTCTGTTCACAGTGGATTTATGATATTTTAGTTATGATGTGGTGTAAATTGAACTTAGTTTTCTGATCGTGGCTGTTTTGTGTTCTAAGTGACTCACTTACCTATGTGTTAATTTTTTTTCCACGTCTGGAAAGTTTTCAGCTATTACCTCTATAAACAGGTTTTTATATGCTTTGTGGCCTCTTCTGATTTTTATTAATTCCAGTTACTTAGATTAGCCTTCCTTGAGTCATCTAGCAGCCATTGGCTCTGTTTCTCGTGTCCTCTTGCTGTTTTTAAGGTATCTCTCATTAACTGATCACTAACCACAATCCTGTCTTATAGATTTGTTACTCTATCCTCACATTAGTCACTTCTGCTGCCTATATTTTCAATTGTATTTTTCATCTCCTTGATTTATATTTGGAAGTTTTTTATGGGCTTCCATTCTTTTTGGTGCTGAGAATTCAAGTTTTGTATCTCTTTTCTTACCTCCACTAGATTTTTATTAGTGTTTTCACTAAGCCTACTGGTCATTTGTGTCATTAGGATCATTATCCATTGAGTTATATCTTCTTTGAATTTCCCAAGTATTTTATTGAATTGTTTTATTCCTTTCACAGATACCCTTTCAGATATTTCTGCTAGGTACTTCATGATTTCCTCCCCCTTTTATTCCCTGTAGGGTAGTTTGAGTTTTTAGAGGCTTTTTTTTTTTGGCCTTACCTTCTCGTGTTTCTATTTCTGTTTATTTGACCTACTAGGATTTGCTGGTTCATGACAGTGAGTTGTTGTATTGCAGATGTCCACTGGGCATGGCTGACTGTTGGCCTTTGGTTCTGTCCCAGGATCCAGCTACTTTGGTTTGTTTGGGAGAGAAAATTACAGGTTCTTTGGCTCAGTGCCCATATCTCCAGGAATGGGCTGCAATATTGTTTTTCATCTCTGGACAATACAGATATTGGTATATACAGAAAATCAATTGACAACAGCAACTATGTCTCCTCAACTATAGTAATAAAGTCAGTGACAACAATAGCATCAAATATGAACTCAGATACTGACAAACCCTAAGAACCTCTCATGATTAATGGAAACAAAGAGATATATGGTTTTAATATAAACCCTTAGGTAACCCAAATACCAACCTGCAGTTAATCAGATCACTGTTTTTTGCTGGATGTAGGCAGCAGTGCTGGAAATACAGCAGACTACTGGACTAAATGCTAATCTCCTTTAGATCCCCTCTCTGAATGTTATATCCACCAAACCTGGCCTCCCACTGCAAAATACAGACCATGTGATCCTCCTGGACAGAGTTTCTGCTTCTTAGGGGATCTCAGGTGAATTTTTTCTAGCTTTCACTCTCTCCAAGTCTGTCTCCCAAGGTTCTATCTTACCTTCTCAGTCCTAGTGTGAAACTCTCCTCCAGGATGTTGGTCTTGTCTTCAGTCAGGTTGGTCTTTTTCCTATGACCTCTGCCACTCTTTGGTGAGGAGAACCAAGGTGCAGAGCCAGTGAAGAGTTGGTAGTTTTTACTGCTGTCCTCCTTTCCCATGGAGGATACGCGAAGTATCCTATGGTGGCAGCAGTGTGTGTGTGTGTGTGTGTTCTATCCTCCTTTCCCACATGAGGTACACAGGCAGCTGATGGTGGAATAGGTATACAGTGCTCAAGGAGTGTTCTTTAAGATGTCTAGCCTGATTTCAGGACCTCTGGCCTGTCAGTGAACTCTGTTCGTGATCTTTCACTCTTCTGATTCTCACTTTTCAGATCTGAGAAATGAAAATTAATGGCTTAATTGTGTCACAAAGAAAACATTGTCACTGGACCTAGAAACCATGACTTGATCCTGAGCTTTGTCATTAACAGGGTATTGGGCACTTAAAGGCTTTGGACCTCTGATTCAGTTATAAAAGTGGACTAGAAAACCATAACCAACTGAATTTAAGCCATAAAATCTGTGCTAGGCTCTGAGCTGAGTACTTTACATGTTTGAATTCTCTTTAAACCTGGGAAGAAGGGGCTATTATGTCTATTATGCAGTGAAGACACCATGTTATGCACAAAGAGGCTAAAATGCACTTAAAGGAGGTCACATAAACTAGTAAATGGTGGTGCCAAGGATTTGTATTTGAGAGCTTATATTCTTATCAAGTTTTATCTATTATATCATAGAATTATGAGAATGCTTCCAGATATGAAATATGGTTAATGATATTTGTTTCTTCTAACAATTTATCCATTAAAAAAACGACATGTATCATTTACCACTAACATAGAAATGAAGAATATAAAGCTTCCAGGAGAAAACTGAGGAGGCTAAATGTACTCTGCACAATAGAGATGATTCCTATTTTCATTTGGTTGAAAGTGAAGATTGCACAAAAGAGACAGTTGTATAATCAATAGTATGAGTATCTTTAATAAATTCCTTTAACAAAGTTCTTTCCTTTCCAGCATAAAGGAATCCCTGAAAAAAATCAAACATTGATAATTTAGCTGATAAATTTCATAAGCTAAGTCATTGATACAGTAACTGGCTTTTCAGTGTGAATTTGTATGTTCAGAGATAGTGTTGAATGACTTTTTTCTAGTTGATAAATTACATATTGTTATCTTAGAAGTAGTTGTTCAAGTTACAAAATCAAAGCATAAAATGTAGACAGGCAATCAAACAATGATGAACTGACATTTTACATAAACATTCTGCAGAGGAGTGAGGCAGGTGCTAGGTTGAACACATTTAAGGATATGGCTAATGGGTAGGTTAGCTATCAGATAATTTGTGACTGCTACACTTTTGTTTTTTCACTTTCAGAATAAAGAACTAAAAACCAAGGTGACTCTTTGGTCAGAAACTGCTAGGATGAAAGTTTCTAAGGCTGTCTCTACAAGGTAAGAGTTTTCTTCTCCCACTCTGCTCTTCATAATCTCTGTTTAGCAAAGTTGACCTTCAAGTCCACTTGAGAAAAATTCCAATCCCTTAATACTTATATAACCAATGTTTACTGTCTCTCCTGAATTCAAAACTGTATTAATATTATCCACCCTTGAATTCATGAAGCCTGACATGTCAACTAAATAAATCAATGAAATAATTGAGATTCTTTTCTCATTGTTTGCTCTTAAACAAGCCAAACCTAAATTTCACCACTTTCTCTAAGTATTAAAAATTATCTATATCTTCCTCCTTCCTCTGTTGTTGGTGTTTTTATGCTATCGGTGAACACTTTAATCATGAATTATTAGTATTTATGGAAATGTTCAGGACATCTCTCAAATCTGGAAGATTGTAAATATCACCAAGTCAGGTGATATTATTTTCTGCATTGCCAAGAACATGTATCTTTAACACCAACCTAGTAATAAATGATTTCTAACAATAATAGTGACTTATGGTTAAAACCATCTAACACAGGTTTTAATGTTTAATTTTTGTTCTTCTTATTGACTGAATCTGAATCTGAACTCAAATCTCATTTCCATAAACTCTGGAAAATTGTCACCTAAAAGAAAACCTAGCCTGTAATTACAGGTATCATTTAAAAGTGATTGAAAACTTCCTGTTCTAGCAGCTTTCAAATTTCCCAGCCTGATCCCTATTGGGCAGAATCTCATTTTCTGAAATTTCTTCAGCACAGCGCCTGAGGTGGAAAATCAGACTCACTGTGATTAGTATCAATCTAAAAATTTAGACAGATTCATCTCTTTCTTTATGACTCCCTGCAATAATGTCTCTCTTTCCCAGTGCTGTATGTAATTAGAGATGAGAGATGAAACCATTATGAATGAAGTCCTCCAAATCCTTTGGTTTTTTGGGTTCCAAATTCTCAATTTTTCTGCCATTATCACAACTTTGAAAACAAAAGAAGACAATCTTTAGAGGCTTTCATGGATTTCCCTATTTCAGAAGCAGAGAGAGAAGTAGAAGAGATGAAAGCTTTGGAACAGGAAGGCAAGCATGACTTCACAAGGGAAAAGAGAATTGTCAATGTCATACTTCCTTTGAGACCTTTCCCAGTGGGTAGTGAAGCATCATGGCTAGTCTGGGCACCTTTGAGCCCAGAGGGGATGGAGCCAGACTGGAACAAATGAGCAAAGCAGAGAGGATTGAGCGGGTGCAATGGTACTGGAGCCACTAGAGTACTGAGTGCTACAAATCTGGCTGTATATAGAGGGTGATTTGGTGAGAATGATTTCTTTGGCCAGTTTTAAAATCTGTAGCTGATTAATACTTAAAGCCCCTAGTGCATGTGTGCATATGTGGTAGTGGGGATTGAACCCAGAGCTTTGCACATGCTAGACGAACAATCTGCCAGTGAAATTCACACCCTCAATCTTTTTTGCTTTCTAAATTTGATACAAGATTTTGCTAAGTTGTTGACACTGGCCTAGAACTTGGAATCCTCTTGCCTCAATCTCCTGTGTAGCTGAGATTACAGGTGTGCACCATCGTGCATGGTTTAGAGGTTTACTGTTTTAAAGCTTTTTCTTCCTGTGACTTTGGAAGAGTCAAGTTATATGACTTTCCTAATTGAAGTGGTGAAGTTTCCTTGAATATCCCTTATTTTTTGTGGCTTTTGATAGAAATTCCAATGTCAAGTGTATAAAGATAGCCCTCACTTTTGCAAAATGAAGTGTATCCCACTGGCCACTTTACAATGTAAATATGGCAGTATGGTTAGTTAAACCTGAATTTACTAATGTAAAATGGAATTATAACTTTAGGGAGAGATTGGAGTACAAATGTAACCATCAAAGCAAAAAAATAAAATTATGTACACTTAAAAGCTAGTCCTGGCAAACCTATTAAATTATTCCAGATGAATAGTTCTATGTAAGTATAAGCAAGCAAGATTTCTTTTCTCAAGCATTAAAATAGATATTTCTTGAGCAAACACCAGAAGTGGTTTGCTTGAGACAAGTAGCTGTATTGTTAAACAGTAAGATATGCATGTATCTATATATGTGGATATACAAAGGTATGTGTGTGTGTGCATATGTACACACGTGGATACTTTTAAATGCTGGAATCTAACAGGGATTCTTAGTTCAGGCTGTGAGAGACCCGGATAACTGAGACATCCTGGGGCAACAGTTGCTCTGTATTTTCTCATCTGTTGTGTGCTCTGGGGCAAATTTCTACTGAGGAAAAAGGCAGACACAGGCTCTTACTTACTCTCTGGCTTCCCCCTTGCTCTTCCTCACACTTGTCCTATTAATTTGCCTATGTTAAATTTGCTCACAGTGTAGTGCTGCCATGTGGTACTCGTGGGAGAATTGATTAGAATGGATACATTAGTGACCAACTCTTAGATCAAAGCAGTTAGTTCAGACAGGGTAGTATGATTGTTTATAATGTAGTAATCATTATATTGCTAGACTTTAATATGCTCCATTTTGATAACTGCATTATCTCTCCCACAGTGAATTAAAGACTGAAGGTACTTCCCCTTATTTGATGTTGATTAGGCTTCGAAAATGAACTGGATGAAGATCTGATTGAGAAAGACGTTGTGGATCTTATTTATTCCTTGACACATAGTCTAAATGCTCGTGTTGAAATGGTGCAAAGCCAGTATTTAAGTGGAATTTATTATATGCATCACTGACATAGCAAGAAGATGACATTCCAGAAAATCAAATAATTATATTTGAGGGAAGGTATTCTTTTTTTCAAAACTTACTAAATGAGTGAAGAAAGCAAATGCTTATTGAGGGAAGGAATTTTTCTTTCAAAACTTACTACATGGGTAAACAAAGCAGAAAGGTGAATTCAGCTTAAAACTTAAAAAGAAGAATCTGAATTTTATTTTAATAATTTTGCTTCAGGAAGCTTTTTAAGATTGATGAGTTTGCTCTTCTATTAGTAGTTTCTATATGAGTGAGTAGAATGAACAGTGCATAATTGAAATGATATATATTTTAAATTTATTTTTAGAAACTGAAAAATAGGGCTGGGGATTTAGCTCAGTGGCTTAAGTGCTTCCCTAGTAAGCACAAGGTTGTGAGTTTGATCCCTGGTACCAAAAAAAGGGAGAAAAAAAAATAGTTACCATTGCATAAATTTATCTCCTGACCATTGTTATGGAAGAGTATTCGTTACTGAATTGTGGGCAGGAGAGGGAGTAGATTCTTTTAAAATCACCCACAAACCAGTATTGCTCTCCAAAGTTGAGAACCCTGACTGCCTCTCCATATTTCAGAAATTCTCTGACTTCAGTTGTTCTAGGACAAAGAATTCTTATGAGAGGCAAACCACACACAGAAACACAGGCCTAGTGCAGTGTACTCTTTGTGACAAATTTTGTTATTGATATTCATTAATATCTTAATAAAATAACAATGCTGCTATCATACACAAGCATAAATTGTGTCTATTGTGCATTCGAATGGACTGCTATTTGGATTTTTTTTTCTGAAAGTGTTTTTAAATTTTGATGTATGCCTTTACTACAAATGGAGTTTGTTGGTGCTACAAGTAAATCCAAACTGTGACTTGTAGAAATGCAAACATACTGACACTCAGGAAGCCATGCACACTTTAGTTAAATGAATGCAGATGGACATTAGTCATCCTAAGGGAAATTGTCTGTAGGCTTTTTGGTCATCTTTTCTCATGTGTAAATCTAAATATTTTCTTGGGAAGGATGCTTCCAGCCTTTCGATGTGGAATGAAAAATATCATTATTTTTTATTAAATATATAATAAGTATATACAAGTAAGATGAAGCAGTGTATTTATAACTTCATCCAAGTACTGTAAGCCTTAAAATATTGCAAAAGTTTCATAATTGATGAAACTTTTATTACTTGCTAGTCTTTAGGGTATAGTTATCTAGTATATTTAGGGCATAGTTATTCTATGCTGGAAAAATTCTAAGTATTTTACCTTTTTTTCCTCCAAAAATCTCAAAAGCAGGCCATATTATTATCCCTGTGTTACAGAGGAAATGTACTGAGACTGGTTAAGTAATCTGCACAACTGCTAACTGTGGATAAGGGTTTGAACCTTTTAACTTGGCTATTGATTTTCATTCTATTTGCTCCATTCACCTTTCTTGTTACTGTAGCACACAATAGCTTCCTTTGATGTCTCTGCATTATCCTGTAGTTGAGAGCATAACACTTATTACTGATAAAGTTGGCCTTTCACCTGTTATACTACTACAGAATTCAGTGTAGGCAAAATTCTCTGAAAAGAATCTGCTTATATTACACTTATTATTTGTGACTTTATGCCACACTGAAGAATTTCTTTGCATTGCATTTTGAACACATTTGTAGGAAAAATGAGATCATGAATTTTGTTTCAAGCATTAACAGTATAGTAAAAGAATCTAACTTTCACTTGGAGATTACTTGGGTTCTTCTTATACCTCTCATTGCATGGAATATAGTATATTTGAGCTTTTGGAATGTGCTGCTCAACCAACTGAAAAATCTTGATGATTTTCATTAGAATAATTTATTCTAAAGTCAAAAGTAGAAAGGACAGGCATGGCAGCAAATGCCTGTAATTGCAGTACTCAGGGATTGAGGCAAGAGAATCATTGTGAGTTTGAGGCTGGCCTGGGCTACAAAGTGAGTTTAAGGCCAGACTGAACTATGTAGTGAAACCCGGTCTCAGAAAGAAAGAAAGAAAGAAAGAAAGAAAGAAAGAAAGAAAGAAAGAAAGAAAGAAAGAAAGAAAGAGGAAGGAAGAAGGAAGGAAGGAAAGAAGAAAGAGAAAGAAAGAAAGAAAGAAAGAAAGAAAGAAAGAAAGAAGAAAGAAAGAAAGAAAGAAAGAAAGAAAGAAAGAAAGAAAGAAAGAAAAAGAAAATGATACTGTTGAGTTTGATTTTGGTTTTGTTATACTGTTTTATAATATGGATTTACAGTTTAATATAGTGCAGTTGAGACCTGCTCATTAGAACTCCAGGTTCACTTGGGAATGAACTTTGAATTTCCTGAAAGTAACAATACTCATTTTTAGAAGCTTGAGAAGATTTAACTCTTAAATATACAACAGAATCTTTATAGTAAGATAATATTTTTATAGGCTTATTATTTATTTGTCACATATTTATTTCCTGTGTATTTATTGTTTTAGTTTTTTATCATTTGAATTATATTTTTAAATAAACATTTGAGTGATTAAAGCAAAGGAGTATAATGGAGGAATAAAGTTTATTGGTCTGAAATCAGCAGTGTACAGAAAATATAGAAAAAGAAACACTAGCTGTAATTTAAGTAACTGTACTTGTAATTATACTAATCAGTGTCTGAGGGAGCCTTCAATTCATACATGAAATCAGAAGATGAAAACAAACTCAGTTATACCTTAACTGTATATCCATATATACACAAGTTATTATTATCAAATATTTGGACTGTAAAAATTGAGATGGGATATCCTTTGAATAATTGCTTATAAAATACTTTGTAATAAAATTGAAGTCATAGTGTGTGGTTTATTTTCTTATCTTTTTTACTGTTTCAGTATTCCATCTTTTAAAAAAATTTATTGGTACATTTTAGATATACATGACATTCATCATGGTACATATACCGTGTACATAGTATATCTTACTTCTTTTTTTCTCATTCCTCTCATCTCCCTCAACTCTGTGCCTCTTTATTTACAAAAACTTTCCATTTTTCCATTCTATTCCTTTTTTTCTTATCCCTTCCTTCCTTTTTCCTTCTCTTCTCCTTGACCCCCATTCCCATTTGAATATTGCCTTCTCACTCCCCAATATCTATTATACATTTTGAACCTTTTCTATTTTTTCAGTTTCTTGCACAAGAGAAACAATGTCGTATTCAAATGTGCATCTGAATTATTTCACTTAAGAGTATGGTCTCAACGTGCTTCCCTTTAGTTAGAACCCTTCTCTGCTGTCGGTGAGAATCTAGACTGGTGCAACCACTGTGGAAATCAATGTGAAAAAATTAAATGCATCATACCACAGCGATACATGTACATCCATGTTTATAGCAGCACTGTTTGTAACAGCCAAATCTTGGAAATAACCCAAATGCCTAACAACAGGTGAATGAATAAAGAAGATTTTTGAAATATACAACAGAGTGCCTTTCTACCATAAAAAAGGATAAGCTAGTATGTGTTTGTTTCATTTTGGTTTTTATTTCTTTTTGCATCCCAATTTTAGGCTTCAATGAATGAATGAAGAGATTTTTATGTGATTGTTCATTCCATATAATATGTACTATAGATGAACTATCTTTATCAGTGAAGAAATTTAAATAGTTTTGTGAATTTTTTTTACTAATTTTTCCTGGATCAAAATTAACAGCTAAATAAATGTATTAGGTTCTTATTCTAACTTTAAAAAATAATAGTTATGAAATGATAAAGAATACATGTACTTTTCAAATTTTTGTATAGTTCTTCCAATTGAAATCCCCCTCTCTCCTCTGACTTGCAAATAAATGCAGAATCATTGTCAATATCTCAGTAGTTAGCCTGTCCACTTGGGAGTTAAAAGTGCTCCAACCAATACCATAACTATTACACTTCCTTTACTTACTTCTTTCATCTCTCCATCCCTTTTTTCCATCCTTCATTCTTTCCTGCCCTCCCTCCTTCCTTTATCCCCTTATTTTTGTGTAAAATGTTAAGGATGTAAGAAAGATATAAATAACTATATTCAACTGTTTTATTGTTAAAGTATATGTTTTGTATGGAGCTTGAAACCTACTATCCTCACCTTTGGTACATTGGCATTTGAAAAAAGAGCAGAAGCAGGAAAGTTTTACATTTCCACTTCCTCTTCTGAAGCAGATTCTAAAATCTAGCAAAGATTTCTCTGATCTTTTCCTACAAGATACTCCTTGGGAAAATACCCTCTGTATACACAGAGGAAAGTAAACCTTTGTTTCTAAAGACACAGGAACCCAGGAAAAATCAGAACAAGCAACCTTACTCAGTCCCTTCCAGTTTATTCATGTTTTATCTTTGTCCAATCATATTTCTCCACAACTTTTTACTTTATCAAATCTAACATTAAAAATATATAGTTTATTCATTTACTTGGGTCTTCATTTCCTTATACTGGTGCCCATGTCATGTAAAAGTTAAACTTGTATGTTTCCCTTTAGTTAGTCTATCTTTTGTTATAACAGTGTCAGATATAAATCTAACATAGAAAAAAAGATATTTCTTTTTCCTTATATTCAGACATGTTTAAATTCATGATGGAATTGTGAGAGATTGGAATGTATTCTAGGGATGTGTTAGGTTTCTTATTAAATGTTTAATCAATGTAATTCATTGATTAATACACAAAATATAGATAATTGTGTGATTATTTTAATAAAGAAAAATATTTGACAGAATTAATTACCAATTCATCATAAAACTCTTAAGAAACTTCAAATCATGGAAAAATTTATCATTCTGAGAAAAAGCACTTAGGACATGCCTTCAAGTAAATATAATTAATAGTAAAAAGTTAATGATTTCCCCATCAGCACAGGGAAATCACAAATGTGCCTGCACTGATATCCTAGCCCATTGAAATATGATAGGAAAATGAAGACACAAATAAATGATACAGATTGAACAGGCAAAAACAGCACTTTTTAAAAAAAAAATCGGTACCAGGGATCCAACTCACGACCGCGTGCTTGCAAGGTGGGCGCTTATGACGCTGAGCTAAATCCCCAGTACAAACAGAACTTTTTGTATGTGTTTCGTGTAATTGATAGAGAGAACGCTAGTGGATGAACTGACTAAAGACTGTATGCAATTGACTGATTTTTGACAAAGGTGTCAAGGCTGTCCAGTGAGGGAAGGGAAGTCTTCCCAATGATATTATAAATCCTAGAAGTACCTGGATAGTAGAGAAAATATTACCTCATAGCATATGCAATGCTTAAACAAAATGGACAATGTCTAAATGTAAAGCTGAAACTAAAAAATTTCTAGAAGAAAGCCTATATTACCTTTTCAATATTAAAATAGGCAAGATTCTAACACATTCAAAAACCATGAACTGTAAAAATAATATTTTAGTTTCATTAAAATTTAAATATTTTGCTCTGTGAAAGGCACAATTAAAGCAAGCCATAGAATTGGAAAAATCATTTATAATATATATATAGAATTTGTATCCAGAATTATAGATACAATAAATTCTTAACATATGATAATAATATGACAAATAAAAATGAATTAAAATGATGTGACAATTATTTTGTAAAACAAGATACAAATGACAACTACATACATGAAAAAATGTTTAACACATTAGCTTTGTAAGAAAAATACAAATTAAAACCACTAAGAGATACCATTAAACACTACTAGGACAGCTAAAATGAAAAAGATTGGCTACTACTGAGGATTTGGAGCATCTGAGTCTACTGTACAGTCCTTGTAGAAACAAACAAACAAAAAGTGGTGGAATCTTTTTAAGAACAGGCTATTTCTTAATGTGTTTAAATATACTTGTATCATATGACCTAATCCTTCAATGCCTTAATTTTTATCAAAAATTAATGAGCTTTTTGTTCACAGAAAGATTTGTACATGAATATTCATACTATCTTTATTTGTAAGAGTAAAAACTAAAACCAATTGCCCATTAGTAGATGAATAACCAAAGTAAGGTGCTCATACATTTGAATATAACTCAAAGATTAAAAAAAACACAACCATCATCAAATATATACAAGTGATAAAGCTCAAATCACTATGCTAAGTTAAAAATAAAAACAGGAAAAAAGGTACACTATAGGATCTCATAGTGACATATCAGCATTGACCTCGTGGCAGCAAGGAGTCAAATATATGGGCCATAGAAGTTTGAAGTTCAAATTCATATCAACAGAGAAGAACCACTATAACAGCACAAATACTATTAAATTTATTAGAGGGCAAAGAACAAAGAAGAAAACAAAATCACATTACCACATGGGTGCCAGGGGGAAGAGCCAGGGGAAATGAAAGGAAGAATCTCCTTGGGCATCGCATGGAATAATGGGCTTTGGCCGGTATCCACGAGGGTCAGTGTGGCACACTTTAGATTTTTCAGCCAGTGCTAGCAGGCCTGCATGTCTGAAAAGGATTATTCCTAGCCTTGATTAGAGCCTAAGAACAGTCAGTCCTTTGGTTGTCAACAGTTATCTCCCAAGAGGCAGGCAGCCTCTCTGTAGAAAGGTATGTATGTAACAAAAATAATTTTAGCAAACACCTGCCTTTTCCTGGCTCTCATCTTTAACCCTTTCCTGACAGTCTGGGATTAGGAGCAGAGTAAGGGAAAGACTGCAAAAAGATGCAAAGAAATCTGGACACAGAGAAATAGTCAATGTCTTCGTAACGCTGATGTTTCTCTGGGTATATTCCAAGATGATAGTCATTAAATTGCATGTCTTAAATGTGTAGTGTGTAGTACATAATGATAGCTTTAATAAAGTAAAAAGAGAAAGAAAAGAGTCATTCTGTAGTTCATCCAATTGGTTTCCCAAGTAAGGTGTACTCATTTCAGCTTATCACATATATTCATCAAGGGCCCCTTAGGTTCCACAGTAGGTTCTAGACGCTGGTGTTATGGTAGCAGATGGGCGATGGGGTCAGGGAGCAGCAAGGAAAAAAGGGAAAATCTTTACCTTCACTTAAGTATACTCTACTATAAGGATGAGATATTCAAAGATGTTTGTTGAGCTGTGATACAAATAAAGCTGACAACAGTGAATAGATTACCAGGGATGAGAGTGTGGTTAAAATATTAAATGGGGCAATAATTTAACAAATGATAACTATACATTGGTAATTTAATAGGTCAGTAATTTAAAATAAGACCCCTCCCCTTTGAAATTAACATATAAGCAAGAATAGAAAGAAGGCGTTGTATGTTATTTGGTCAAAGTGGGCCAGGCAGATGCTCGTTCAGGTGCACAAGCCCAGAGGGAAGAACAAACCAGGTGTGTTGGTGACAGGGCCACAGGTTCAGGGACCAACAAGTGAGTCCCAGCATTGTCTAAATGCCCTTCCATATAATACATTCTTTCCTATTTTCTTTGTATACATCATTCCTTTTATTTATCTAGTAAGTTTCCCTTCCAGTCCCTCTTTGAATTCTGAGCAGGGGAAAGCTAAGGATGTTTACGAACCTGTATGCCATTCCCTTCCTTTGGCCACTTTCCTGAATAGATGGAGAAAGCCCATGTTCTCCGAGAGAGGCAGTGCAGGGAACCTTGCTTTGAAATGGCTCAGTTAAGTGGTCTGGTTTTGTTGGCTCAGTGGCCTCATAAACAACTTATCTTGGTAGTGAGAGGAAGAGAAAGGGCCCAGGTTCCTGAATAGGCTCCAGAAGTATGCGCCCTCATGCAGTGCATTAACCAGCATGACCCTAAGTCATTGCATGGTGGCCACTTTCTCACCAGAGTGAATGAGTGCATGGTGTTTCCCTGGGGAGCCCAACACGGTGCCATATTCTGTTGTTGCCACTTTTTTTCAGCCATTTATTAAAGAAGAGGTTTTCATCTTTCAGCAATTGTGGAAATCATTCAAATTTGTGATAACTGCAGAAACTGTCTTTCTTTTCCATTTTCTGCAAGCCTTGGGTCAAACCATTGTGTATTCTCTTCCAAAACCATGATGCAAGTCCCTTACATGTATTTCTGACAAAACAGCAATGCTTGTACTCTCACTGCAGCTTTCTCCACAATAGTAATCTGTATCAGAAGTAGTGTAAAGAACTTTGTTATAAAGAACTGTGAACAAGACAGCATGCCTTGCACAGTTTTAAAACAGAAATCTTACAATTACAGAGAGTGAATATCAGGGTGTTTTATCTTTTTCAATATAGGTTGTGCTATGACTTTTAAAGTTCCCATAAAACCTGTAGGGAAAATGATCTCCTAATGATTTTTCTTGAATGAGATATAATGAACCCACTTGCAAAAGATTCCACCTATATGAAACAGCATTATGACTACTTGGGAGTAAAGTTAAAAAAATGGTGCCAAGGATTTATTTACTTGCACGTGGAGAGTTATCTTTAATAAAAACTCATCATTGTCTTGGCAAAGCCTCTCCATATAGCATATGGAGGGAGATCCACTCTGGGAATAAGGAATCCTTTGTTAATGAACATTGTAAAAGCTGCATGGCTGTGGTCCTGAGTTTGTTTTGAACACTGAGCTGTTACCAGTCTATGACCAAGGGAGATACCACCACAGGCACAGCAGTTTGTTAGGGAGAAGAAATAGATTACAACATGTGAAGTACTTCTGTACCATCAACTATTTCAACATGTTAATTACTAATTTTAATAGCTGTGTCATTTCAAACTATTAGAAAATTTCATTTGCAAACCCGAGTCTTTAAATAATTAATAAGACAGTTTAGGGAGATAAATAAAAATCAGTAGGCCAAGTCCAAATCACGCCTTGTTTCCTATTCATTTTTAATGTGATACAACTTTTATGTTGATGCTGATTTAATATTTCCCGCTGACCACATATGACATATCAGCATAGACATAAAGTTTCTTTGAATAATTGATAAAAATGCATTTTTATTTGAAAAGAGTGCAGAAACAATCACCGAATACATTTCTCAACCATGGTATTCAAACTCACACACCACATAATCAATGAATGCTATAATCTCTGAAGCCACTAGAACTTTGGTACATAAAAATAATGGCCTGACTATGATTGTTAGGAACCACAGTCTATTCAGAGGCATATAAAGTAAAAACTCCAAGTTTAAAGTTTTAAGTTACATTCAATGCATTAGACAAAACAGAGATCTGTGTAGAAGACAGACAAAACATGCCTAGGTTAGAAATGAGATAATGTTACTCAAAGGTAAACTAGTGGGCTACAGTAACGCACTTCAGTGTTATTTTAACAGAATATTGTCTTCTTTTAACACATTAAAGCATAATAATTTATTTTTTAAATTTAAAATACAATCAGAATCTTTTACATGGTGATAGACATAAAAGCCCCATTTGTACAGAAAATTTTGACAAGGTTATAGAATACTATCTATAATTGATTTGATTTCTTTGAAAGAAATACAAGATAACATACAGATTGAAATAGAGCTCATATTTTCTCAATGATGAGATACGGTCAACATTTTCAATTAAATACAGTGACTTGAAGGTGACTGCCCATTTTTAGTTTCTAGTGCACCTTAAAAATTAGTGTGTTGTTCCTGCTATAGTTCTTACAGTGGTCCAGATTATGAATTTTTAACTCATTTTTAGCTTGTGATAAGAGTGTAAATTTGAAGGGGAATATAATTTAAAGCCGTTTAAAAATCTATTATCCTTGAGCCTGCTGTAGACCCTTTGGGGCACTCAAATTTTATAAATTCATATGAGAAGAAGCCACTATATTATTGAATGACATACTATGGTCCCCAAAGGACACGTTTTTCGTTTCTACAACCCTAGTCAATTTTTCAGAGAATTTATGGAAAAGTCATCCCCTCAAAATAAGGTAAACATAGATTACAGACAGTATTTTAAAGTGCCAACATATATAAAGGCAGTAGTCACTGGTTAAATAAGGGATCCACTTGTTACTATAAGATGTGCTAGTTCTTACAGAACCTGCTAATATGCCTTAAAGATTAAGTCATCTGAGAGATATTAGCTATGATTTCCAAGACCTCTTGGAAAGGAAAGGAACCAGGAAACCAAATTTAAAGTACTCAATACATACTTTTGTATATTTTTTCTCAAAAGATGACATTATCTTTAAATGGTCCCACTATTTTGGTACTAATGTTTTGGTTTGCTTATGTTTTGTTAATGCTTTTCTCTATACATGAAGTTAAAAATATCTTAACAATGGATTATTAGTATAAAGAACTCTGCAGAAAAGCATACCTAGGGTGTTATTTTTTTTAAAAATGTAGCCCAAGTACAATTTATACGAATATTGGATTCATATACAGCAAATTAAATGTTTTTAAATATCCAAATTTTTCATGACAACAATGAAATATTTGGTGTTTAAGTATTTTATTAGATTAATTTTAAGGGTATAACCTCAAGTTCTTATATTAAAATGATGACTAGTTTTCATTGATCTAGTTATAAACATTCCAATCCTTCATTTCTATCTAAAAATCAACAAATAGCTTTTGTCATATTCTCCAATACTGAAAAATACAATTCAGCCAACTTTTAACTCTTATTTCTCTTCACAGCTTTTGATCAACCATGTCATTGTGGATAGGCCTTCACCCAAGAACTTGAAAGCAATAATTTCATAAAATCTTTAATGCATCCAATAATTTATCATTTCAACATTACAAGACAAGCAGTCTCAGAGATTATAAAGCAATGAGACAACATTCATATAAGGTAACATTCTGTATCTATTTTTATGTTTATGAGATCAACATTCTCCCAAGAAGCAAGCAGGTATCACCTTGGTCAAAGACCAAGAAGAAAATACAGCTTGTGAAAAATTCTTAGATAACCTTTCAAATATGGATAGCAACTTAACATCATTAAAATGATAAATATTTCTCTAAAATATGCAAACACTAGATAATGATGTAGAGCTTGGTAGTAGCAGATAAAAGACCACTCTTTTACCACTATGGTTAGCATCAGCTATCAGATCTCCTTTAAGAAAGATATTGCATATCTTAGGAAATAAGAGATTACAATAACATTTTTATAATTTGAATTTTATAAGATAAATTTAAGACCAAGACAAACATTACCTTCTCTTGACTATATTCGATACTTTTTTTTGAGGGCTTTCTGCTTTTACATGAAAAAATCCTTGTACCTAATCATAATTGGAAGTCTCAAGTAATTCCCACTCCATGAGAAGTAAGCTAAGAAATCAAGAGAAGGTGATAACAATCTCTAGATCTCAATAAAGTCTTCACATTCTTTGCTGAAGATCTCAGAAGACTTTTAGCTGTGTTAGAGGCTCAGGAGGGCCTTCCAAAAATGAGATTAGAGCAAAAAGCTGTGGCTAGATAGAAATTTGGTCACAGAAGCATTTGAGGCACTGAATTAGGATGAGGTAAACATCAAACCAGTGTAAACACTCTAGAGATAAGTTCTATATCAGAAAGGGTTTCATGTAATTTTAAACATTTCTTCAAAATACAATATGATTTATTGAAACATTTGGAAATGATCAATAACAAGACACATTTTGAATAAAAATATACACTGTTGTGAGTAAAAGGAAAATGCAATTATTTAAAGCAATCTGTACATTCATGGCACCAGATAAATTTGAAACTGGAAATGAATTTTATAGAGCTCTTATTGACCCTGAAATAATGAAAGAAGGAATTTCTAATAATGGCTACCTAGATTTTGTAGTTACGTGTCAAATTTTACAGAAAAACTACTTTTAGATCAAATATTCACCTAAAAATAGAATATTTAAAGGCTGGGGATATATGTCAGTAGCACAGTCCCTACCTGGCAAGTGTGAGGTTGTGAGTTTGATTCCTGGTACCAAAAAAAAAATTTTAATAAAAAAAATTTTAATTTTCTTGTCAGTTTTAAATTTCACTGTTTTTGAAATTATTACCCAATAACTGTTATTTTTACTGGCAGAGTTCTATAATTATGGGCATCATCACCCTATGCTTCATGCTCCAGCTATCAAGTAATCTTAAAATAAATCCTGTAAAAATGCTCATAAGATAATTGACAGTGACAGAATCTTGGCACATTATACCAATCACACAACTGGAAAATGAATAGTAAATGAAAGAAATACCCAACAAGAATATCTTTAGCATTTTATAAAAGCCAAGTATTCTGTATTATGGAAATACAGGAACATCACAATGTGGACTCCCACAAGAAGAAACTCATAATAATCACAAAAATTCACCAAATTTTATGATAGCAATGGTTTATCTCCACTTTCCTTCTAGAAGAAATATCTTAATTATCTAGATAAGAGTTTTCTATCTTCATGGCGCAGGCAGTGAGTTCATGAAGAGCATTCCAGAGAAAAACACCACTGAAAAGAATACCAAACCATGGACAAAATTAGAGGGAGGCACAATGTTAAAAAAAAAAAAAAGCACAAGCGTAGTTAACACTGAAAATTACACTGGGAACCATTCTCAGAGCAGCTTCTAACTTGTTTTGTTTTGTGGCCCAAGTCTGGGTCTAGTTCATCCTAAAAACAAAAATAGTTATTATCCTGGATCACTTTGTGTTTCTGAAACATTCAATAGCAGATGGAGGATTGTAGGACAGTTAGAAGAGGGAACTTGGATTTTAAGGCATTTAATGGTCAAAATTTAACAAAATAAGTATACAGGGTATGTAAAACCTAGGTTTAGTTGGAAAAATTTTATGACGATGAATTATCCTGCCAAAAAATTATACACTCACAGTAAAAAGAAAAACAACATGAAATAGTCGCCTTTATAATTGATAATATTGACTGATATATTATTCATACATAAATAATAACAGGAATAGCTTGAGTGTATCAGAAAATATGACCAAAAACTAATGTATTATTAGTGTACACAGTTGTAAGAAATGATCAATAGGAAACACCTTTGTGATAATTTTTAGACAGAAAGGCAGCTTTATGTAAAAAAAATAAAGCAACTGATCACATTTTTGGTGAGATAAGATACAGTTTCATCCCAGCCCAATCCTAAAACATAACTCAGCTAAAGATTTTTTTTTTACTTAGACAAAATAAAAACATATTGTAAGAAAGAATGCCATATCATCAATTTTCATAGGATTAATGTGATGAAAATTCAGAGTGACCCTAGAACAGATCCATTGTTAGTCTGAGGTTGTCAATCTAATAAGTAACACATTTAACATTTTTGCAATTGATTCAAAGTCTAGGATGAATGAAGATTGGAAGGAAAACATGAATGAGACTTTCTAGGGCTTTTGTAAACTAAAAGGAAACTCATAATTAACAGTCGCTTTTATTTTATATCAACAGTATATCTTACCTTTAAAGTTTAGGTTAAATAAGATTTCTTGCCTACATCTGAAAAGTAATATTTCATATATGGCAGTAGTTTATTTGTCTTTTTGACTATTTACCACATTTGCTGAAAAATATAAAATTCTGCTGGAAATGGAAAACTTTAGATTTCCTTTTAAGCCCAACTGACAATGTCAGCTTCTAATAGGCTTGAGTGAAATTTGACTAAACTCTTCCAGACATCTGTAAAATATAATTTTAGCTGTACAAATGCCATATTCCTATACTTTTATTTTTTTCCTTCAGGATATTTCTCTTGTACTATGTCATTCACAGTCCTGTTCTTGTCTACTTGCCATTTGTTAGGGCTATAAAAGTCATATTACTATACAATCTCCTTATTTCAGCAGAGTTCTGACATTCACCCACTCATAATCTTATCAGTAATTTAACCATTCTAGTTCAGCTTCTTGGGTACATACAGTAAGATTGTTCTTAGTGAATCACAGAATTCTTCATAGCATAACCAATTTTAGCTAATATGTTTTCCCCAGTGGAAATGTAGAAGTATGAATCATATTTTATATAAATAAATTCAAATTTAAAAAAAAATATATACTCTCTCACTAGTAGCCTATTCCTTTTTTCAGTGTGACAAGGTAATGTTTGCTCTCTCTTTTAAAACTCAGGGATGTTTATTTCTTATATAATCTCTTATATACTATATATTTCTTTATATAAAAAAATTGAGCCTCCAGGATGGTCAGGTCACCTTAGGAAATCTTAAATTTTATTTTGAAGGGACTCAATAATAACTGTTCAGTTCTTTTGAACACTTTTAACTATCCTGGTTTCTTAAAATAGATGTTTCTGAATGGAAAAGAAAAGCATTCTGTTGTGCATGGTCTACTCAACAATTTGTGGTCAGTCACTGTTTTCAGAAGTAATATTTGGGCGGTTTCTTCATTATCAGCTCCTACGGAGGGTCTAGCAGGCACATTTCTTCTCCGCTGGCTTCTCCCCATCTAGCTTTCCAGAATTTCCACCATTGACAGCATCAGGGACCTGTGTCTTCTCCACACACTGTTCCATTCGTTTCATTATTAAGTCCAGAAGGGTTTCCACAGATCTCTCTACATTCTGTCCAGTAGCCGCACTTGTTTCAAAATAGGGTATGCTGGTATAGAAAAAAATGACATATATGTATTTGAAACTGGCAGAATTGCTTGTATATATCATACATAACATGTTGTTCTGAAGCATATATACATTGTGTAGAACAGTAAAAGCTAGTTAATTAACAGATGTATTACTTCACACAATTATTTTTATGTTAACATCAACTTTTGGTATCTTTCAAGAGTACAGTTTATCTCTATTAAATATAGTCACTATACTACTTAGTAGATCTTTTAAACTTACGTTGAAAAATGTCAAGAAGGTGAATAGTGTGTTTTCTCACAAAATGTTAATAAGAATTTTTAAGAATAAGAAATCATAAAAGTTTCAAGATGCAAAGGTGAATCACACATGCAAAATTATAGCTGGCAGGGAAATTGAAATCATGTTTCTGTGGGATAAGTCAGAAACATCCTTGTTTTTTTCTTTTTGTTTTTTTCTTAATGAGAAAAATTGGTGGGCTGATCTTTAGCATTATTACCAATTGCATGGGCAAGGGAATCTCTCTAGAAGGTAGTCAGGACTTGAAGTCAAGGCATTGACTGTTTAAAAATCATAGGAGGAAAAAAATGCCTAAACTATCAATCAATACAATTAAAATATCATTTTCATTTCAGTCAGTCATTGGAAATCTGTGCATTATAAATTAAGGATGCATTGATTAGGATATTTATGTAAACACAGGGTTTTTTTAAAAAAAAATTCCAAGAGGATGTAAATTTTAAACCTCTGAATGAGAATCTTTCAGTAAAGAATTGGCACATATGATGAAACTTATAAATTTAAACAGTGACTAATCCTTCTGTGGAAATTGATCTACAATTACATGGATTGGCTTTTGTATATTATTTTTTGCTGTCATTCAAGCTCAACTAAAATAAAGGCATCATTATCCTGTCCATATTAGGACTCTGGTAGCAGCTATTACAAGGCAATAGCATATAGTGTTTAAGACTATGAGCCCGATCTTAGGTGGCCTAGATGAATTTTAGCCCTATTTATATTTTCTTGGCATTCCCATAAAGTACTTAAACTTTCTGTGAATCAATTCCTCATCTCTAAAATGGGATAACCATAGTATATCCTATACACGCTTATGAGGAATTAAATTAATTAAAATTAGGGGTAGTTGCTGGCATGTAGTAGGGATTCAGCAAATATTAAATGCTATTATTATTAAGCCATTAAAACATCACACCTCTGGAAGGTATTTCTAATTTACATATTGGTCTTGAGCCAAGGGGAATTCCTTCTAATGTCAATCTCAGGTCTCTGCTGTATCAGTGAGCAACAGGGTGAAAGGTCAGTTGGTTCTCAGTGGAACTGACTTACCCATATTTTTCAGCTAATTCCCGGGCTTGTCGTTCATTGACTTCCCTCTGGTCTGGCAGGTCTGCCTTGTTGCCAATTAATACTATGTCTGGATTTTCACAGTAAGCATTTGCTTGCAGTTGGCCTTGGAAAGAAAGCAGATGGAACCAGCAAGTTAGTTATAAACAAGTGATGTCAAATGGCTGCTCTTACTCCAGACTCCTAATAGAATTGTTCACCGTCGGTTTGGTTGGTTACTGATAATAGCCAAGTTACTTACTCTTCTCACTCACATTTTCCTCTTCTATAAAAGGAAATAGTATAGTGCCTCACTAATTGTGGATTGTGATGATGACAAATTATAAACATGGAGCACCTAAATTAATGTCATATCTATCTATGCTCTCTAACATCTGGGGAAATATCCTGACATACTGCTCCACACCATTTGTTCCTCAGATAGAAGTGAAAATAATTGAACATGATTTTAAAGTGCATAAATTTGTAAAAGGCTGCTAGATTTTCTTCTTCTGATATCCAAAGTGATGATCTACACCTCTATACCAGGAGACAGTTTTAATCATCAAAAATTCCTGTAAAAACAATTTTGAGACAGGTAGCTTGCTTTTCTCATTTCTCCATGAAAAACTCTGTGTGTGTGTGTGTGTGTGTGTGTGTGTGTCACAGAGACACAGACACAGAGGACAGGCAGAGGAAGAAGGGCAGAAGGAAAGTGAGAGGAGAAAAAACAAAAGAGGGAGGGAAGGAGACAGGCAAGAAGGAAGAAAAGCAAAAACACACAGTCAACCTGTGTTTTCTAAGTCACAGACAAGAGGAAGAATAGCTCTGTAACATCAGGTATTTGAGGGTTAGAAACTCAAATATTGCATGTGGCAGTTAATTACCTTAAATCCCATCAATATCCTTCTGGAAACTTAAACTATTCTCTGAAAGAATCTAATAATCTTATTATTTCTTTGTCTCCTCAGAATCTAATAATACCCCCAAAATTTGGATAAGGAAAAATAATGTTAAAAGGAAATAAAACAGATCCTAAGATAAACATTCACTTGGAGATGCAATTAAGGAAGTCAGAATTTGTTGATATTTTTCCTCATCTATTACAACTGTGTTACTGAATTTGAAAGCAGTTACATGTATTTAAATTATTGATAATATTTCAAATGTAATGTGTTAATTCTATGTAACATGAAGTAATTCATGCATATACATATATATTGTTTGAACATCTCCTCAGTGCCATACATTTGCCAAGATCTAGAATATCATAATGGATAAAAACAGACATAATTTGCCCTTTCATAGAGCTTGCACTCAAGTGGTGGGCAAAGTAAAATAATAAGGAAACACAGAAATACATGATACAAGGTGTGATCACAAAACATGGAAAATGTTTACATTTTAAAAATTTATTACAGTAAAAACAAATTGCCATGAATCCCTCTCAAAATAATTCCTTTCTTCAAACACACTTATCCCACCATTATTGCCCCTTTCTGAAGCAATTTTTGAAATTTTCTTTCTTGAGTATCTTTGGTTGCCAGCTGTGTCTACCTCAAAATCCTAAATTTATTTAAAATGTGTGCCTTTCATGACCATTTTGACTTTGGGGAAGAGCCAGAAATTATATGGTGCCAGATCTGGTGAATAAAGTAGATGAGAATACGCTGATGATTCTATTTGATAGAAATTGCCACACATTTTTAATCAACTAGGCAGAGAGATCCAGATAGAGGGAAGGGGAAATGCAGAGGCCCCCGGGCAGAGAATGGACTTCATGTCCCAAGAGATTGGCCAGAAGCCAGTGAACTGAGCCCCAATAAGACTGAGTGGAGAAAATGCCAGGGCTTGATCACAACAGCCTCAGTGGTAAGTGGAGGGCCGAGTTTACTGCAGGTGAAACAGGCAGTCCTGCAGGAAAGTTGAGTGGGGAAATAAGAAGATCACTCTGGCCACAGATGGCCTGGAAGAACTCCAGCATTATAGCAGCAACACCAGCTTCAAGGTGGTAGGATGCAAAGGTGATTAGAATAGTATGGCCACTTAGGATCTCAATCCCTACTTGTAATAAAAAAATCATGAAATATTCTCCTTAGTGGTACATCAATTTAAAAAATAAAGGAAATTTTTGACACTTCTCGCCTGTATTGATCTATACTAATCTGACTACCACGACTAATTAGGTAACACTTAAGTTTTATATTATATATAAGTGGCCCAGAGGTTGAAGCTTTTTCTATGTGACACTTTCTCACATTTAAACAATTTCTTTTCATTGTAAATCCCAACGTGATGGACAGACAAACTCTCTTACCATCCCCAGCCTGTTCTACTCTGGAGTCATTTTCATCCTAATTAACCCCTTTGTTCTTGAGGACATCCTAGGTGCCAGTCTCCTCTCTCAGAGGCTTAGATGTCATACATGTGATAGTTCAAGATTGACTCAACAAGTGGAATGAATAGTCTTTTAATTGCAGTAACAAAGACCTTAAACACAGGAGGTAAGAAAGCTACATATGCTTCCTTTATGAAGAATGTCAAAAGAAAGTAAAATTCCAGGTCACTTTGGATGATCTATACAAGCCATCACTCTGAAGGTGACACAGGAAACACCAAACTCATGACTTCCTGGGTGCCCCTTCTGGCTGCAAGGTAAACAAGCAAATGGCTGTGGAGTCCCAAAGACGCCAGTGTACATTACTCAGTCCCACTTACTCATCCAGTTTCTGACATTTAAGAAGCTCTGTTGACTGGTGAGGTCAAACATTAACAAGAAGCCCATGGCGTCTCGGAAAAACGCAGTGGTGAGGCTCCGGAACCTGCGGAGGAAGCACATGGGTGGTTCTGAGGGTTAGTGCATACTTAGGATCATAGCACAAACACTGTTGTTCTTCCTTCAGATATGAAATCTCCATGGCTGGCATTGTGTATGACCCTACGGAAATGGAAAAGGGGGAAGAAAGATGGCTGGGAGCCAGGAGGGGAGGTTTTGTTGTAGAGGCTTTATAGTCTCAGGGCACTTACACACAGAGATTGTCACATTCAATCACATACTTGCTGATACAGCTTTTTGGAATCTTTTTCCTGTTGGCTCATGGGTATCTTGTGGCCCACAATAACAATTTAATACACTTTATAGTGGGGATACTAATGTATACTTTTCAATCTTTCTTGTCTGTGCCCAGTGGAAAACTTGGCACACAGTAGTCTGAAATGAATGCGTGTGATCTTATGAAGTCAACCACAACTGGTTAGCAGCTGGAACTAGAATTCTTTTGTAGGGGAAAACATTAGTGAGCAAACTCTCACTAACTCTTTAGGATAAAACTGAGTTTTGGGCAGCATCCAGTGCTCATAAGGAAGAGGAGGATAATTAATAGGAACAATACAAGATCAGTACAAAAGAGAGACTTGGTAGCTGGGGAAAGGAAGTGACAACACTCATTTTTAGTGGAAGATGTTAAAGAAATATGCTCTGTCATGGGCAAGGTTAAAAGTTTCTCTTCCCACTTCTCCCCTGCCCCCTTAAAATCTACACTGAAATTGAAGATACACTAAGATCCACTAAGACATTAACAATGAGCAAAACTGGAGAATCCATGTAGGGTTTAGAATTTGACAAAGGGTTAAAAAGGCATGTAACTTTGAAATAGAGAAAGATATCACTTCCTATCCCAAATCTTTCTAATTATTGGCCCACTATTTAGTCTTATTTGTAGACACTTCACGTTTTTCTACAGAGTCTGTTCTTAATTTATCTCATTTTATGTGCATTCTCTGGATAATTTCATTTACTTCCTTGTCCTTCACATGCTGTGCCTATTATTAGTTGGATATTGCTTTATATAGGAAACTAAGGGACTTCTCATGTCATGCATCCAAAACCAACTTGGTCCTCCCTCCGATTTCCATCAGTGGTATTATCTTCCTCCCCCTGGTTGCCACAATCTCTTTCTCCTTCCCTTTCTCATCAATATATTTCTCTTTACCTGCTTATTTCTGTCCATTTACTTTGCCACTGCTCTAGTTTCAGACCTATCTCTCTCACCTGGATAATTTCAGTAGCATTCTTATTAAACTTTCTGTGTCCAATTTTGTTTGGAACCCCTGCCTATGCCTTCCTATTAAACACATTCATTCTCTAGTAACATCATCTTTTGATTATTCATGCCTCCTAAAATAGTACCTGAACTTCTTCATAAGCTGTCAAGACTCTGCAGGAACTGATCTTTCTTTATCCGAGCAGCTTTATCTATTAACTACCCACAGGCATGCTCCTCTGCTCTTCTATCTGACAAAGTTCACTCTCTTCCCCAGGGTCTCACACATGCTGATTATTCTGCGGGTAATCCCACATCAATGTTTTCTTTCCATCCTGCCTTTCTATAGCCTGGATAACATCAATTATACACTCTGTATGAATGTATGCAAAATGGCACCAGAGGAAACAGCACTTCCTCAAGGGTCCTTCCCAGAACCCACATCTGGGTGATGGCCTCCCCTGGTGGACTCATTTATTGCCTTTTCTTTTCCTGTTACCCTCCTGCATGTCCTGAAATTGTTTATTTATCCAGCTTCTATTCTACTCTGCAAACTTTATAAGAAAATGGGCTGTGTTTCTAATTTACTGCTCATTACATTTTCATAGCCTGGAACATGGTATTTGCTTACAAAATACTTAGAAGTAAAAGAGAGATAGGAAATTTTAAACATTCAAAATTACTTCAGGAGATAATACTTTTAATTTCAAGGAAGAACAAAAGAAAAAATTAATGAATTGCTTATTTTCAAGTTAGAATTTCATTTATAGGGCATTATCATGATTTGAAAATGTAGAGTGGAAACAGCAACATATTTATTCATCTTTTTCCTGTAGATTTGTTTATGTCATTTCTTGGGAGCTTACAGAGTTTATAGAGGTTTTATTGAATGGTTTTCTCTTTGGAGACTAGCTATACCCACAAAATTATCTGCTACTCAACCAACATAGCAAATGGCTAATAAAACTACTGTTTGCTCTCTGTGTGTGTGTGCATGCGCGCGTGTGTTCAGAATAAGACTATATATTATTCTCCACTCATTCTTCACAGTATATAACAAAGTCACTCAAAAATATGCTTGTTGTGTGATGTGATTGGGTCAAACAAATTTTCATCAATAACAACATACATAGTGCACTCTTGCTCTGGAGCAGGCTTACAACTATAATTTCAACTCCTCTGCCTAGTATTTTTCTTAATGCTCATTCCTTCAAAGAAGAAATGTAATTGACTCATAGTTTCATACAACCTCCCTTCAATCTTATTCTGTCTGGTGAGGAAAGATAGAACCAAGTGAAGAAACAGATTCCAGAGTCAGATACCTTAGTGTACTTTCAATGAGCACTAAGGCTGTGCCTGGCATCCTTTAAGTTTACACAAGGATTATCCATTGTATTTCTCCTTTTCTCATGATGTGAGTTCTATCAATAATCATTATTTTTTCTGGGATTATACTTTCTGTATGTCCTGAGGCACAGGGACGAAGTGTGAGGCATTGTTTATCTTGTTTAGATACACTTCGTTGTACAGAATGGAAAGTTCTCAAGGGATGAATACCCCAGTGTTATTAAGACTGTCCACGGTTGTCCCCATTTCCCTCATAGCACAGCTGTCCTGAGAGGACATATGAGAGAAACCTGCCATCATGCTAGGCTGACATATCATGTGCAAGGACATATGGGAGGCACATTTTCTCCTGTTACTTCAAAAATGCATTAAATCAGTCTATAAAACATACATCTTCGTGACAACAGAACTGACACATGAATAGAGACTCTTGTGAGGAGTGACTTCAGAGGAACTAGCAGTGTTGAAGGGTGTGTGCAAATGGAATTCACAGTCAGAAAAGCTAACAGAGAGGGCCCAGCACCTCTCCTGGTGTTTACACTTACTGAAAGTGAGAACATGTTGGATGCATTTCAATAATGGAAGTGTTTACAAGCATCAGCATTCTGAGACATACTATGCAAAATTCATAGATATGTGCCTTCTAAACATCTTTGCTGCCAAATTGTTGCCATTTTTTATTTAATTTTATACTGAAAATTACCTTTAGTTTTGGGTCTTTAGTTCTTTGACACCTTGGGTTTCAACGAAATATGTTTTCATTGAGTAATGCCTCCAGCCTCAAACACTTTTATGCACTGAGGGTCTACTTTTTGGGCTCTTCTAGAAATTATGCTGAAATAACAGGCAAGGTCTCGGCCCTTCTAAAACTTACAATTTTGTTGGGTGGAAAAGATTACAAGTTAATCAATGAAAAGCCATTAAAGATAGAAATAGAAGATTCTCCTTAATTAATTTAGAGGCTTAAGGGTGGTAGAACAGGTGTTAAATCTATTCATCAGAAAGGAAGTTTTGTTTCAGCTGACCTATATAGATAGGCTTCACAGAGGACAGAAGCGGACAGAACTGGAGTCAGACCTGATGAAAGGAGAACATCAGAGAAGGTGGGGAGGAAGCTTGAGCTTTTAAACGGAGGGCAATTGTGGGATCAAAATTTGAGCTGGTAAATCCAGGCACAGTGTGGAACAAAAAGGCAGCAGGAAAGAACAGGAAGCCATGAGAAAAGTCTCAAGTCCCTCTGCAAGTAGCATTTATAGCAATATGTAGTTTCCTATCTTCATCTTAAGTAAATCTGAAAAAGTTTCTTCCTACCAGGGAACACAAAGACAGATGTATTAGAATTTGATTTCTATAATCTAAACCAACTACACTGGCTTATTATGAACAGAATGCCAGTTATGGTGAATCAATTAAGTCAATGACTTTTATTTCTCATCCAAATGTCTGGAACCAGAGGAAGATTTGCATACATATCCCTTGTTTTGCAAGTTCACATGCAACATTCATTGTAAATGTTTTTCAAAATTGTTGTGTCAAAGTAATTTCTTCTTACCGCTCTTGGCCTGCTGTGTCCCAAAGCTGAAGATGCACTTTAAATGCTTTTCCTGAAGATCCATTTGGCCCTTGTGTATTATAAACCTGAAAAACACAATTCTCTCCAGTTAATCTTGCTTTGGATCTTGTCAACATTCTAATTCTCTGGGTTCACGCAGCATGTTTTTTCTTGATTACTATAATCAAAGTTCAGAGTGCAGAATAAATATTTGCTCTATTTTTCCCAGAAATATCACATAGATCTCACTTTTAAATGTCAAATATAAATATGATTTTCAACACAATTTAGGCATCCTGCAAACTTAAATTAGACACCTTCTGTCATTTCCTCTCACAGACAGAAAACATCAGAATTAGGACGCAAGTTCTTAGTTCAAATACCAGCTCTTCATTTTCTTATCTGAGTCTAATTTTCTTCCCTGCAAATTGAGACTCATAATCTCTTCCTACTTTGTGGAGTTACTACAAACTTTAATGAAATAAGAGACAGGAAAGAATTTAAAAAAAAATAAAGTGCTTTACAATCACCTGAATATCTTTTAGTGTAAAATAGACTTTCAAAATGTCTTAACCATGACATTTTGAATACAAACTTATACACAAACTTCTCAGTAAATTGACATAGGACCTTTCAAGCCCTCTTTTACGAGCTATTTCTTCAAAGGGCCTATTTAGATAAGATTGGTGGTTTAGTGTAAATGTTCTAAGTGGAAACTTTTGCCAGGAGTTATACCCAGATCAGTGAGTTTTGGAGAGAAGAGAATTAGGACAACCCTTCAGGTGCTGGGAGCGAGTGTGCTAAAATGACACTACACTGTACTGACTTTCAGATATGATTCCACTTCTCAGGCAACATCCTTTCACCAAAGATTTCCTTTCTTTTCTTTCCCAATTCTCAAGGAATGAGTTGATTTATGACATCAACTGGAAGCCACAGCCATCTTGGCAGTCAAGCATACCTTGGGTGGCAGTAAATCTGGCTAAGCTTATGTGCCTATGCTACATGTCTCACATGTCACAATATCTTTATTCCTGTCATTAGCGTCTAGCATAGGAGAAGGAAGTGGTTGTGATTCTCACTTAAACTCCCTTATCTTGTAAAATAGCATGGATTGGTCTCACATTCTGTTCATAATAAGCCAGTGATTGATGGCTGGGGCTATGCATAAATAAAAGTGTGGCAAGAACTTACAAAGCTCATGTTCCAGTTATTTGCCAATCATACTTTTAACCTCTTTGTTAACAGTAAGGAAACAAACACTCAGCCTTATTGAGGAATTTAACTGAGATCAAAGAGTGACTGTTTCAATATACTGAATAGCTCTAATTATTAAGATTCCTTAAGAAGTCATAGAAAATGCAATATACAAATCCAATATTATTTTAGTTGCCTTATATACTTTTGGAGACAAATGATAGTGTCACTCACTATTTTTCCAGAAAAATTCTATTTGTTGTCAAAAAAGCAGTAGGTAATATTCTAAATTTATGAATTTCATGTAATAAAAAATACACTGCAAGCAATTAACATAAGAATAAATGACTCTTATTTTATATAGGAGGGTGAGAAACAAGATTAATAGGATGGTTAAAAACTCACCACACGTTTTTCCCGAAAATCTATTCCTACTGTAGTGATGAATTTGGGATTGAATTTGTTATCTGTGTATCTGTAAAGAAAGGTCGTCTTCCCAACCCCTGAATCTCCAAGGGCCAGGAGTTTGATCAGATAATCATAGTCCCCATCGGTCATAGTGAAGGTCTTGGTGGGCCTGTGTAGGAAAGGAAGAAGAAATATGTTATGGTACAAATGGTTTTTCCTTTGCCTACTATCAACATAGAACATTAATCTCATTTTCAAGGTTAAGAAAATCAAATGCTTCTAGTCTGCCAAGTTCTGAATGAACTTGATTAAAGCAGTTTCAAGGTTGAGGGCACATCTAGCATTTCACTTAGTAAAAAGTATGCATGCTGTCATTTGATATGAAAAATATTGAAAATATCCACTACCACAGCACTAGCAGAAGTTAAATTAATGTTAAAGGAACATCAGAGATGTTCCTTTGTAAGATCAGTAACCTCTAGGACCTGGACAATTGTACTAGGAAGAGGAAAGAGTCACAGGAATAGAAATTCTGTGGAAAGTACTGCAGGAATTCTAGAAAGAGACACAATTATATGTGGAAAATCGGAGGAGAAAGCCTGGGGGCATATTTGCATGCAATCATGCAAGAGGAGCTTTCTATTATGTAGATACAGAACATTTTTTTTAATTTAAAAAATTTAACAACTGGTATGAGAACATTAAAGATGGATTTGAAATCATTTAAAAAGTGATGCTGAGAAATTTGCCTTTTAACACTTAAGCTTCTGCTCTCCAATGGTAAATCTGCGTTTGGGTACAGAGTAGTACATTTTCTAGGCCTTGAGAAAAATAAGAGCTATTAAAAGTTGAGCTACATAAATCTTTTAGTATTTTTCCTGTTGGGAAGAACAAGGTCACTTGTCATTTTTTGTTTTGCTCTGTTCTTTCTCACCTCAGCTTCTTTGGTTTGTTGTTACAATGACTATGGGCAAGGAAGAGCCACGAGTTAATAATGTCAGTATCTCTGTCCTGGTCACACTTAGAGCACCAGGACAGACATCTGAATGACAACAACAGCCACTGAATACTTGAAGGTTCTAGCACTGACTTTAGGAAACTACAAACTTTCTGATTCATGTATTATGTGAATAAGTGTGTCATATTCTGTGTAGAAGAAGGCTTATAAAGATTTTTCTAGAGGGGAAAATGTTGTTTTCATCATTGTGTGGACAAAGAATACCCCCATGAAGATTTTAAACATTTTATTTGTGAAGAGTTCTGCATTGATTAAAATTAAATTTCAACGACAGCCTATTTCATGGACAAATATGAAAAAACTAAATTATCTAATAATTTTCTACATGTGAGAAAACAATGTACATAATGTACACATACAGAAATTTTAATCAAAACATTTTTACATTTCTTAAAATGTAAACTAACTTCTAACAGTAGTAGTTAAAGTTGAAAAGTTGTGTCTTTGGGTAAAAAAAATGATGAAGAAGTAATGGGGGAACTTATCAAATAACTCAGAAGTACTAAAAATTTTGAAACATTTGAAATGTTTTATATTATACATTTTTAAAATTTGAACTATTCTCCTGCTCCTAAATCCTGTTCAACTCATGATGAATCTGTGTTTCTTTCATTATGAATGTTTTGTAGGTAGGCTGTTTTGAAAGCTGTCAACAAGTATTTTTGCTCTAAAGTATTCCTCCCTTATAGTTTGCTTTGTACACTGAGAAGGATTCTGAGGGTGGATTTTGCTGAACATAAATGTTTATTTTAAAAAATATTTATACAAAGTATGATCAGTGCCAGGAAGAAATGCATAACAGCCATCAGTAACCAACCTTTCTCAATGAATGAGTGCAGACATGCCAGCAATTGGCATGGACTTCTAGGAAAATATCTGCATGAGATGAATGCAGATGTGTCGGTCTATGCCTGTTATCCCAGCACTTTTGGATGCTGATGCAGAAAGGTCGTAAGTTCAAGTCTGTTCTGGGAAATTTAAGAATTTGGTGAGATTGTGCCTCAAAATAGAAACTAAAAAAAGTCTGCGTATGTACTTCATGGCAAAGGTCTTGGGTTTAATAATAATGATAATAATAGTAATGACTGCCTAGAAGTGACTAGTTCTAAGTTTTCATGGCTTTATATGTAAATTTCTTACTGAGATATTATTGTTGAAGGTTTTGCTGGTCCTACTCTTTAAGGCAAATAGGTTCCTAATGAGACTGTTGACAAAATAGTATGCTGCTTCCCTCGCTGTGGGGCTGCCATTGAACCGAGTCTACCTTCTTCTCTCATTCCCTTAAAACTTACTCATGTGAAACTGTTCTTGAAGATGACAAACTCTGTTGTGCCACTAGTAGAGTCTGGTCAAACTTTTAACTCTCTTAGGAAAAGGGTGTGAATTTATTCTAAGGTAGCTAAAGCCAAATTCTTTCCCAGACATAAGCCTTGATGATGGAGGATAAAAGAGAACCCATTCGCTGCCTACACAGAAGACAAAGTTGGGATATACTATTGTTTCCTGGAAAATTAAAATAATAGAATAAAAAAATACATCTGCATACTTCAAACTTTGATGAAAGTTTCACTGCATTGTTTGGCAATTGTGTGTGTGGCAGTTTCAAGAAAAGATGAATCTTTACCAAATCCAGTAAAATACTTTCAATACACTGTATTAGACCCAAAGGAGAAGATGGAAAAGATATAATTCCTAATATAAACAAGGCATGGATACACTTGAGAGTTAAGTAAGAATGCAAGAAAATATGGCATAATTTTATAATTTTATAAACTACAATATGATGAAAAAGACAAATCATTGCTGAGCTTTTAATTCTGACAAGGCAATGACCTTCATGATCTGCAGTAGTCAGATGAGATTTAGTAGAAGAAGACAATTTTGCATTAACTTTATAGCATAAGGAAGAGGAATGTAGGAGGAGAGAGACAGAGGACCACTGCATGGGCTGATTGCTTCCCTTTTGTAGAAAGATTGTATTCACCACTTGCCAACTACATGACCCATTATGTATTCTTGATTGGTACACTGTTTGTCCTCTGTGATTCGCATATAAAACTGCCTGGGCAATACTGGGGTTGCCTCATGGTCAAGTGAGCAACGCAGGTACACACCATGCTGCACGTTGCCTCTTTTCCATAAGTGTGGAGTGGTTGGCATTTTGTGGCATTTAACACAAATACCACCTAAAATGAAAGCATATCTCAGTACTGTAGAAAAACCTACATCATTTAGTATATTTTTTTGACATATTAAGCTACTTATAAGACAGTTTCCCTTTAACATTTTTTAAACATTTATATTATCTCTGTCTTTCTCTCTTTCTCTCTTCTTCAACTCTCTCTCTCTCCCCCCTCTTTCTTATTTCATTTGGATTTGGTTCATCTACTCTTTTTAATACACTGAATTTTCTGAGTCCTAAAATCATGTATTTTTATACTTGGTATGGCAAATATAGCACCACAAAGAAAAATAAAAGCCTTGGCAAGCTTTTCTTTTCTAAGAACCAGCCTAAAAATTATCTGGGAAAGATCAAAAAGTGCACAAGTTTAATGGTGCTGTTTATTCCTACACAATAATTAGTGGTCTCATCAGTTCTGAGTTCTGTGATCTATAAGGAAGGAAAAGCTAGAAGACTGCAGTGTCTCAGGAATCACATCCAACTCTTGGTCCTCACCACTGTGTCACAAGTACACTACAGGTCCAGGGGAGTGTGAGGTACAGAAACTAAAGCACCATCTCCCAAAACATTCACAGGAAGGTAAGGGGCTGGGAAGAGCAGTGGAAAGATGTGAACTACATCACACTCATGACACTTTTCTTAAAGAAGTGTCATAAAGGCAGAAAGAAAATCAAGAAATCATGCGGCACAGCGCCTTAGTTTTCAGATGAGAAGTCATGTGCAAAGAAGGTATGTGACTTGGGGCCATACAGTTTCTAACTGAGGAAAATCAATAATTTTGCTATGTTATAATATGAAATGAGAATGGGGTAGACAAGCACATGATACAAATATTTTCACTCTATGGGGAAAGGGAATTTTCTCCTTAGTATGGCCAGAGACATAATTTTCACAGATGGACTACCTTGAATTAGATTAGCCATGGATTCTCCCTTTCACAACATTCCCTAGCACCCCGTTATTCTTGTTCACCATCAGTATCATTAGTGCAGAGACTCAGGAAAGCCCAGCCCAGCACAGGTGAATAGAAGGAGCTCCATACATATTTGACAAGCACATTACACTATGTTAAGCTCTTTCAAGCCACCCAAAAGTATCATGAATAATGAAATTAATCTTATGGGTTGTTGGAGAAATGGTGTCCTTCCACATTCAGGACTTAGATTCTTCTTCCTTCTCTGTGAGGTGAGTGTTTACATACTTTAACACTTTCCAGGTATGGTTTCCTGAATTCATTTTTCTATTTTAAGTTGTACAAAAGACAAGAATCATCTTAGAATATTTTTATCTTCAGGAGAGAAGCTCCCAATAATCTTAGAAAACACAAATCACCATGGGATTGCCATTTTTGAAAATTATATTTGTGCTGGCAAAGAGCATATAAAGTGGTCACTTAAATAGGTCCGGGCTCACAGAATAGGACAAGTCCATGAAAGTTCCCATTTCTCTAGCTAACACACACTCCCTGGCACTTCTTATCTGCACAATCTGAGACTTCACTCTTTGCTACAGCACATGCTATAGAGATTTATCAATAGAAACCAAGTAGAGATGGAGTTACCTGTGCTGATTTTGACTTTCTTTGCTAATTCACTGAATAACAATCTCAAGAATGCCAGGAGAAACTATGACCTTGTGACTTGAATGACTGACAGAGACAGAGTCTCACTTTGTAGTTCAAGTTAGCTTTGAACTCATTATGTAACCCTGGCTGACCTCAGCCTTCCCAGTGCTGGGATTACAGACATGCACCACCATGCCCAGCTGACTTTAACTTACTATAATAATAAAAACAAGCTTAATTCTTTTAAGGAATTTTGGAAAGTTGAAAGTAAGAGATAATTCTGGATGGCCAAACTACTCTGGGCTTATAGCATACATATTAGTGAAATAGAAGGCATAGTTCTAGAGAGAGAAAAAGTTCTTTTAATTTTTTTAATGTGTTATATAGCATCTTTTCATTAGAAAGGTTTAATATAATTAATGTTTATTTCAATTCTTACAGTCTATTTAGAATAGATGAGAGCTTCAGACCAAAGTGCAACTGCTACCTTTCTCTCATTGTTGAGACAAAATACCTTATGCCTAAAATTAGTGAATGGAAGGTTTATTTCTTACAAACTTGGAGGTTTCAGTCCCATACTCAGCTGACTCCAGGGCAAGGTGGTATGGTAGGCCACCGTTCATGCACCCCACAAAGCAAATCAAGCAAAAGAGCAAATTGAGCAAAAAAGAGAAAAGACACACCCTCTTCCTGTCCTTACACTGTATGTCAACTCTGCCGCTGGGTGGATATGGCACTCACACCACCAATCCCATAGACAATGAGTCAATCACAAATGCTGGATTCAGCAGTGTTCATGATTGCATAAGACTTAGAGGGGGGGCACCCAAACACAAACCATAACAGTATCTATTGGAGCAATCAAATCTATCTAAAACATTAAAGCTATTTTATTCCATCAATGATCAAGGGCTCTGATATGAAAAAGAAGAACTAAGAATTTACTGAACTGTGAAGTTAAGCTTACTTATGCTACAAATAGAAAGTAGACTCTCAAATATAAGACAGATTTAAATGGATGCTTCTGTCATGACATGATCTCATATCCTTACACATTCAACTCATTTCTAAACCAACATATAATTTTTTTTCTAAATCATCTCTAAAGTAATATTTTTCATGTGGTTTAGTTTTATAGTATCTGCTGAAATATATATATATATATTTCTTTTTTCTTATTATGGGATGTTTCAAAATGTACATCTTGAAGTTGAAGGAACAAGGGAATATAATACACTATCATACATCTGTCACTCAGATTCTAAATTATCAACACACAGCTATTCTCATTTTATCTTACCTGAACCCCCCAAACTCCCAGCAGACTACATTAAAGCAAATATCAGATACTATAACTTTTTTTACAAACAATTTAACATGTATCTCTGCTTTCTCATTATTGGCATGGTATTGTGTATGTCTATACACCAAAGGCAATGCTGGGTAACAAAACAAAGGCAGGAAGTATCTCAATCCCTGACTTGAAATTATACTACAAAGTACAGTTATAAAATCAGCATGGTACTGGCAAAGAAATAGACCTGAAGACCAATGGAACAGATTAGAAGATGCAAACACAACTACAAAGAAACTCAGTGACCTTATATTTGACAAAGGGGCTAAATATGTTCACTGGAAGAAGGATAGCCTCTTTAATAAATGTTGTGTTGTTGGAAAAAATTGACTCTCCATATGCCGAAGACTAAAACTAGACCCATGCCTATCACCATGCACAAAACTAAAGTCTAAATGGATCAAAGACCTAAATATTAAAACAGAAACACTAAATCTATTGGAAGACAAGTAGGTAGAAATTGTGGAGATATAGGGGTAGGCAGAGAGTTCAAGAACAAAATGCAAACCACATAGGAAGTACTTCAAAGAATCAAGAACTGGGATCTCATCTTATTAAAAAGTTTTGCACCTCTAAAGACAACACCAACAAAGTAAAAAGAAAACCCACAGAATGGGGAAGAATTTTAGCCAGCAACCCCTCAGACAAAGGACTTATACCCAGATCATATTAAAAATTGAAAAACACCAAGCCCCCCAAATTCAAAGACCCTCTCCAAAAAAGGGCATCTGAGATGAACACAGATTTCTCAGGTGAAGATATGCAAATGGCAAATAAACACATGAAAAAATGTTCCATCACTGGTATTTCGAGAAATGCAAATTAAAACAGCATTGAGATTCCATCTCAATCCAGAAAGAATGGCTGCAATCAAGAAATCTACTGATAACAAATGTTGGCTGGGAGGGCTCTGGAGATAAAGGAACACTGCTCCACTGTTGGTGAGAGTCTAGACTGGTGCAGCCACTGTGGGAATCAGTATTGGGATTCCTCAAAAAACTAGGATTGGATGTCTCATTCAGTCCAGCTATTCCTTTCCTGGGTATTTTCCAAGAAAATTTGAAAATGTCACGTCACAGCAATATATGTGCACCCATGTTTATAGCAGCATAATTTGTAACATATAAATTTTGGAAACAAACAAAATGCCCATCAACTGCAGAATGGATGAAAAATATGTGGTATTTTTATACAATGGAATATTACTAAGCTATAAAAGGATGATCTTGAGGCTTTTATAGGTAAATGGAGGCATTTTGATACTATCCTAAGTGAAATAAACCAGATTCACATTTGTAAATATCATATTGTCTCTCTAGTGTAAAAACCAAATAATAATAAACTGAAACAGTAATAAGATTCAAAATGTACAATAGATATTATAATAATGAAAGGAAAAGAAAGTGCTCAAAAGGAAAGAACAACTTATAGGTATACACATATAACTGTATGTATGTTTAAGTGTGCAAGTTAGATAACCATACTACTAATTCTACTTACACTAATACTAATACTAAAACTAATACTAATGACAGCTTGTGCTGTCATTGTTTGTCTATTCATATTTTATGTTTTGATTTTGTAACTTAAGTAACTACTTCTAAGATAACAATGTGTAATATATTTACTAGTGTTGATTCCTTACTGCTTTTTTGAAATTCTTTATTTCTACATTTTTTTCTGTTTTGTTTTTTAAAAATAAAATAAAAATACTGTATTATTTAACACAGAAATACTTTTTTCTATTTGTTTTTTTTTTTTCTTTCTTTGCTTGAACCCAAAAGACTTATTATTGGTGCTACTGTTTGGGGGATAAATAATTAAATTTTGAATCACATTTAAGATTTTCCCACCAGAAGAATTTACTGGTGTTCCTTTAATACTTATGTAGTTGTAATTTTATATTTAAATCTCTAACTTATCTGGAATAGTTATAATGTGAATTAAAAGAATCAGTCAAAACGTATCTTCCTGTAGCTGTTGCAACAAAACTTACTTAAAAATCCATTTCTTCATCACTGATTTGAGATACCCCTTCTGTCATACAAATTTTCATATGCAATTACACCTATTTGAAGATTTTTCTCTTCTGCGCACTAATACAATTGTCTCATGATACACTGCTTGATATATGATTATTCAGAAAATATTTACTTTCTGAAAGAATTAACACTTTCTCATTGTTCTTTTCCTGCCATCTTTGCAATAGTTACATTTGTTTTCTTAACTTCAGGCTCAGGTTATTACCTTCTGTTTGTTATCTGTGAATTGATTTTATTAGTCAAGGTTTTCCCTATTGAAATTTCTATCTCTGTATTTAGATTTATTTGTGGAAGTCTAGAAAACAAATGATCTCAAGAGTTCATTTTCATAATAGAGCCTTCTCTGTTATCCTCTGTTTTCTACTATCATTCATTTTGCCCTTGCAACATCCTTCCCAGCCTTGCACTTTATCTTCTCAATTCATTTGCCTCTATAGCTTCCTGGTCTATGGGTTCTCGCACATTTCTTATTTTACTCTAGCTCTTATCAATCCACAAAGAGACACAGTGCTGCAAGGCCAGCATCCAGTGGATCTTGCAATTTGGGACCTTAAGTTGCTAAAACCCAAAGTTGCTTAAGGAACGTTCCTACCGAGAAGTCTGCAGTTTGCCCCCAGTCAGGATTCAGAAAGAGCTGTTCCCTGATGTAAGACATTTTGACTGAATTGAACAAGATTTTAAACCACATTGCTCACTCAATCAACTTGTTCAGATCAGTGCTTTTCACTTATTTCCCCACTACTGGATCATTCTAACTCACAAGGAGCCAGTCAGGCACAAAGCTATTTTGCCTCCAACTGCAGTACAATATCAACTACTATTCTAGATGGTACTTCTTTGAGAAGAGCAGAGGTCTAGCATGAGCTATGTACTCACCAACAAAAGGCAAATCCCTACTGGATATGTGCTTTAAAATACTGTTTAGCTGACAAGATCCACATGTCAGGTTAGTTAAAACAATTCAGGCTTTCACCTTCAGGTGAGAAAATGTTCTGAATGAACAAACAATACTATGCAATGTCTCTGTCCCAGATTCAGAGAAAACTCTCTGAGGGCTTGTATTTATGGGTGTAGGTAACTGGGGTGTATATATTAAGAGAGAGAGAGAAAGAGAAAGCGAAAGAGAAAGAGAGAGAAAGAAACTGAGTTCACAACTTCCTTGGGAACCTAAATGTGTGTCACCACACAGTATGTCATACTGTGGGCTAGATGATCACAGCTCCACAGCAAGGTACCAACTTCTCTGACAAATCATCGCTACCACTGAGAACAGAGGTAATAGGAGACATAGACAAGTCTGAATTGACCTCTTCAATCACAGTTTGTCCTCATGGATTTCCTGCTTGATCTTGTTCCTCTTCACCTAGTTCATGTCCTTCTTTCTGGTTCTGTTGACTCTGACTGCAACACTGAACTTAAAAGCCACATGCTTACACAGACTACCCAGTCAGCTCCTCTAAACCGATGAGAACCCTCTGATTCTGCACTGCTTACAGTAATTCTACTTCTATTAAAAAAAGTAATCACCAGTACAAATTTTCTAGAAAGCTTAGAGTGTTGATATCCAATTTAAGGCATGTGTCTATTTTTAATGCTTTAAGAATTAAATAGTAAATATTGGTATGCCTAAAATGGTGCCATGGACAGGATACTTATTTCAAATAGGATGTCCTTCATTACTTACTTCAACCATGTATAGTCTTATAAAGATGAATATACAACTATTATATTAAGGATTGCTTACATCTCCCCAGATCCAGCTGATAGTTCACTGATATTTCAGTGAACTGACCTATACCCATTACAGTATTTCTGAGATAGATACAGATACAGTATGTATATTTGTATTTCTATCTAGCTAACTAGCTACCCATCTATCCGTCATCTGTATATGTGTATATATATATATATATATATATCCACTGCAAAATTGATATAAGCATTTAACATTAACTTAAAGTGCAGTTTTTCATTATACAACAAATACCCTAAAAGATGTCCTGCAAATGCTAACATGTTCTTATAATCAAATGAATCAAAGAAGAATTTTTGCTTTAAATGTTCACATTATCATTCAGATCATATAGGAAAAAAATGTTCTTGCCTGTATAGTGTAGTAAGACAAAGAAAGAATTGTTCTTTTATGGTTTGGAATAATAGCATATTCAGAAACTATTCTTAAGTTAATTGTCTTATGAAATCCAGAAACAGCAATCAGAACTCATAAATGCTTCTATATAATACTATAATGCAGAATTTTACTGTCATTTTTCTAGAAAGGTAAGAGTTATGCTCAGCAATTCTTCAAATGTATCCTGTAATGCAATTTTCACATATATTGAAGATTTTTATCAAAGAGCTTTAATTGCCTCCATAAAAAGTACCACAAACATTTTAATGTAGAACAAATAGAAAAGTATCAATCAATAGGAAAAGGATATTTGAAACAACACAAATAATAGTTTAATAACATCTAACAATTATGTTGCCTTTTTATGTATTTGGTACTATTTTAAGTATTAAGATCTAATGATTAACATTTAATCTTAAAGTAGTCCAATAACACTAACCAATTAAGTTTAACTTTTTTTCAGAAATAAGAAGCTGATCCTAAAGTTCATAAGCAAATACATGGAATGCAGAATAACCTAAACAATCTTGACTAAAAAACAACAAAGGCTCATACTTCCCATTTGCAAAACTCATAATGATGTCACAATAATGCAAACCATGTGGCACAGAACTAAAGATAGACATGGAAATCAATAAGATTTATTTTTAAATTCTTAGTTCCAACAATTATGAGTAAATTGTGCTAAGTGTGCTATGATAATTCAATAGGCAAAGAAGTTCTTATCCAAGGTGCTAGGATACCGAAAATTAGCTCAAAATGGAATCTAATCCAAGGCCAGAACTATGAACATCTTGGAAAACTCATAAGATACAAATTTTTTAGAATTTTGCTAATTCAATATTACTTAGAAGAAAATATAGGAGTAAACTTTCATGATTTCAAATTAGGCAGTGGTTTCCTGGATATGACACTAAAACAAAGAATGACAAAAAGCAGATAAAAACTTTTGTGCTTCAAAAGATACCATAAAAGCCACAAACGTATTTCCCAAACTTGGTGAAGATATTTTCAAACCATATAGCTGATAAAAGAACTGTGTGGAGACTGTATATATATATATATATATATATTCTTATCACACACAATAAAAAGACAAATAATAAAAATGGGCAAAGGATTTGAGTAGACATTTCTTCAAAGACTATGTATGAATGGCCAATATTTCCATGGAAAGATGCTAAAAGAACAATATTTATTAGAGAAGTGTAAATGGAAACCACAGGATAGGTCACTTCAAACCTATCACGATGGCTACAATATTAACACTGAGAATAACAAGAGTTGATGGCCAAATGGAACTCTCCTATACTGCCTATAGAAATGTAAAATCATGCATCCACTTGAGAAAAAAGTGTAGTTATTCTTAAAAACTTAAACATAGACTAAGTGTATGGCCTAGAAATTTCACTCCTACATCTATACTGAAAAGAAATGAAAACTGAGGTCCACACAAAACCTTGTACATGAGTGCTCACAGCAGAGTTAGTCAGAGTAACCCCAAATTGGATACCAAATTTCCATCCACTAAACATAAAAACATGGTTTATACATAAATGGAATGTTATCCAGCCAGACAAACAAATAAAGCATGTGTGTATGCCACAACATGCATAAACTTGAGACCATTGCTAAGTGGTAGAAGCCAGAAGCAAAAAACCCACATATTTTGTGACTCTGTATGTGAAACTCCAGAATAAATGAGTCCATAGAGACAGAATGAAAATGAATGTTTGCCTGGAGTGAGGGAGAGGAAGAAAGGTGAGCAACTAGTAATGATATGTACTTTTTGTGGGGAGGTGGGGAAGAATAGTCTGGATTTAGATAATAATAGTGACACAAATTTTTTAATGTGCTAAAAATATTGTGCACATGAAAAGGATGGATTTTATGACACATGAATTATATCTCAATAAAGCTCTTATTAAACCTCTAACAAGTAAGTTTTTAGGTAACACCATGAGTGAGATACTCATTAATACTTGTTCAACTCACTAGAATGTATCATGCACAGTCCAAAGTAATAGTTATAAAGGAAATGGGCTATAGAATATATACCATACGTCAAATTATCACAAATTGTTCTCTTATCTATAGAAATATTTAGCAGAGTCCTGATAACAAATATACTATAAAAATGTGCTCACAAATCTGGAGTCTAATAGAAAATTATTGAGAAACAGCAGGGCAGGTTGTTTATCTGGATCCTGTGAAACAACACTGGAGCAGAACTTGAATGTAAATGAAACCCAGCTCCCTGGCTGATTGTCAGTTCTACCTGAGGGTTTGCAAATATAATCTCTAGGGCCTGTCAAGATGGACTGAATAAGAATCTTTCCAGGCAGGTCCTGGAAGTTAAAGTTTAAATGTTCCACCAAGATCCACAGAACAGCAGCCTGCTTTGGACCCATTTTTCTGTATGATCACTGCTCACTTGAGCCAGATTAGAATAAACTGTTTTAGGAAGCTGACACTGTAACTTCCTTCAGCCCTGCATTCCAGTGTAGAAGACCCATTGGTTTATCTAATTTGTATATCTAATTCAGTCCAGTGAAGGTTTAGAGCAGTTTCCTTTATTGCTGACAACTACTATTACAATTCCCTCAAAAAGCCCAGATACATATAATGATTTAAAAATTCACCTGCAAGCATGTTAAAATGTACTTTTTAAAACTGGCACATATTTGTGATACATAATGTTCACATTCATCATAGGGACTTTGTACCTGTCTATAATTTATCTTAATTCTTCTTTTTAACCCCTTCCTCTCCTGCTTCAACCCTTCTTTCCCTCCTCATCTACAAAAATTTTCTTTTGAATTTTCCTTTCATTTTCTTTTTCTTTCTTTTCCCTTCCTTCCATTTCCACTCCCTTGTCCCTCTTCCCACTTGCTCCTTATTCACCCTTAAATTTTGCTTCCATGACAATTAGAAAGTAGTTTCTGAAACAATATAACTATATTTACTTGAAACTTGTATACTAAAGAAGTTATGTAAATGTTTGAAGTAAAAAACTAAGCTTCAAGAATTTTTTTATTTATAGTTCAACGTGAAAAGCTTTCCTGTTTGTCTTCTCAAATGGACTCTATGATTCATGTTTTCTAAGGGAGTCACTTTTTAAAATACTTTCCTGGATTACTTCAGCCAGGATTTCAGCTAGAGAGCAAAAAAACAAAACAAAACAAAAAGTAAAAAGTAAATTCTCAAAAGCTGTATACTGAAAGGATCTTTTTATCTATCTCTTCCAAAACTGAAAAAACTAGTGCTGCAATAAAGCAGAACTAATTCCTGCCAAACAGATTAGAAAGCATATATAAAGCAGCCAATATTTCCCAACTAACAATCGCTCAGACCAAAAACTGGGTTTTCCAAACTCAGAGTCCTCAAATGTGGCTGTCTTTAGAATGCCCACATGCCTGGGCCATGCCCCACCAAAGCCAGCAGATCTGAATTCCGATGGCAGGGCAAAGGCATTGCACATTTTAATGCTTCCCAGATGAGCCTAACATTTATCTATGGCAAGAGAAGGAAGATGCTGCCTTGCCCACCATAGGAACTCATTTCCAGGCTGATCGGGCTCAAGCATCAAACAATTCTTTAATCTATGTAAGAAATTACTTGTTCTATTGTAAGAAAATGCCATCCTTTTTGGACAATTCATTTCTCTTTTCTATGGAGTTATATGACATATGGATACTTTAGAAGTTTCTTAAATATCTTCATATAGAAAAATATAGTTTTAAAGACATGCATGTGGTTTAAAAATATTTTTTGTTTTTAAATTGACAAATACAAATTGCATATGTCTATTGCATGTTTTGATATATATATCAAATTTATATGACTGAATTAATTAATTAAGAAACTCAGGGCCAGGGACATAGCTCAGTGTCATAGCACCTGCCTGACAAGTGTGAGGTATTGAGTTCAAACCCCAGTACCAAAAAAAACCAAAACCAAAAAACCCCACATAATTAGCACTTTAGTGATGAGTAAAATCCACTTTCTTAGTAATTGTCAAGAATATACTTCCTGGTATTATCCACAGATAACACACTGCACAATAATTCTCTTAAACTTATTCTTCCTGTCTGAGGTTTATATTCTGTGATGGACATCTCCCCAACCTCCTTCTCCCTGAGTACTTGTTTTTATAAGACATTTCAGTAAGTTTTCAGACATTGGTCTAATAACTATGCAAACTGGGTTCATTTCCTGGCTGGCTACTGCTTTGAGGAAGTCATGCCAAAGTTTTATGCTTTGCTTAATTACCTGAGAAAAATCATACTAATCAAAATATCTCCTCTTCTATGCTGCCTCTGAGATATGAGGAAGCCAAATTAGATAGCATCCATGGACTCATAGGCAGATATCTATGAAAATGAATGCTATGTTATTAAAAATTTCTCATTTAAATGTAATTCTAGATAACTCACTGAACCATGTGGTTTCAAGAATAAGATAAAATTCCAAGACCTCTTTAGGAGGAGAAAGTATACTGGTCATTTTAACTTTTTTGGCCAACATTTCACATGTAGCATTTTATAGGTAATAAACACTTGGGGAAAAGAGAGATTGTATCTACAGAGAAAGAAATTAGTACAAGGAAAATGTTTGTCTCACAAGGGCTCATTCTACATTATGTAGATGCTTATGTTAATGGAAATTGCTGAATTTGAGTTTTATGTTTTTAGTACATACAATTCAAGGCTGAATAGAAACTAAAAATGCTATTGCACACATCACTGAAGCTTTACATGGTTGGGAAGAAAGTTTTTTCATCTGATAGATTTTCTGAAATGAGATCTACCCCAGAAAATGTGGGGCTCTGAGTCTGATAGAATTCAGAGAGAAAAAACTTCACAAAAGGAAAACAGAAATAAAAAGGCTTCATAAAGGAGGTGACCTGAGAGCTGGACCTGGCTGAGGAAAACAGAAGAGGAGGGGACTGGGGTGAAGACAGCTATAATCCTGGAGGTAGGATGAGTGACACAAGAGATTTGGTTTAGAAGGAAGCGGAAATAGTCACTGGCTGGCCAGGTTGCACATTCAGTGTTAAATGTTGACTATGGTAAGTAGTTGGCATTAGACTCCACGCCCTTGGGTTAAGAAATACAATTAATTACAGCTGTTTAACCACCTACCACAGCTTGTTTACCCCTGCATTATTAGGGACTTTATCTGGAGTTGTGGGTATGGCTCAATGGCTTTAGGAACCATGAATTTCCCTCCACTCTTGACTTATCAAGAAATAGGGAGTCCAAAAAATAATACTTCGACCATGGACCCAGTATAACAAAACCACAGAATCGTCCATCAATCCATATAAGCTACACTGAAGACTAAAATGAAGTTACCAAGCTTCTCAGAACAAGGGAGGCATAGAAATTGAAAGGACACCTCATGGCTAACTTTTCAAAAACTGGATTTACTCTTCAACCAAGTCACTAGATTATTTTAGCCACTTCTGGCCCCACTGGAGCACTGATTAAAAACACAATAGTCGCCAATGACTAATTACACTGCTCATGAGACAATTGTTTACTTTTGGCAGTAACCTAATCAATTGACAATGTCTCAAACTCACCTAACATTTTCCTATATAAAACATTTATAATATGATCTTTGTCAGGCTTTACCCCTAGCTGTTCCTGGTGAGAAAAGTCATCATTAACACAAAGACATTTACAGCTCTGACCACCTTTCCTGCTGTTTGGTGCATTTTAAAGATTAATCAGGGCAGAGCAGAAGGCAACTTTCTGTTAAGATTCTGTCAATGGAGAGTTCTAGCCAAGCAATGTAGCTCTCAGTTCTACATTTTCTTTACATTTAAGGTTAGTCAATATTTTTTTGGTTGACAAAAGTTATGAAATATTTAAAAGTGTGAGAAATGAAACAGCCATAATGGCAATGTTATTGTGTCTTACACTCAATTCAAGATTTTGCAAAGAATAACTTGTAAGTTACTTTTTGTTTTTCCACTTTGCCCAGTATTGTAAATTCTAAAGAAAACTGCCTTCGAATGACTGAGATGCTAACTGCTAAAGTCTGCTATTGCAGGGAAAAGAAATAGATCAACACTGACCCAAGATACCCTAACTGGTAATCTTTAGTTTTTCAGGGCCTGGAAACTTTAATGGTCTTCTAATAGCATTAAAGTGTGGGGCAAGTTATGTGGATCACATTTTTCCTTTTTTTCCCCCCAGTACCTAGGATTTAACTGCAGAGCCTTTTCACTGTCTCAAAATAAAAGAGAGCTGAGGAAGTTCAGTGTGAAGGCTGGGCTAGAATTTGAGATTCTCCTGCCTCAAAGTCCCACAGTGGTGGTATTAAAGGTGTGTGCTACCAAATCAAGCAAATCATGTTTTTAATTAAAAATGAAATAATGTTTAACTTGCAGGGAAATAATGTGTTTATCTAAAAAATTATAGGTAGAGACTAAGGTTGGCTGTGACCTCAAGGATATTCCAGCAGAAAAGAAAACACAGCCCTGGATGACAAAGACCTGGATTGCCTTCCTGTCCATTGTCCCCTGAAATCTAAACATAAAATTTTCCAGAAACATCATGGGCTGGATTACATCTCTTTTTCCTAGCAGGGTTGCCTAAAACAGTCTTTGATTTGGGAGGAAAACTCCACCCTATCTTCTCAGGGTTGGTTAATAAACCTGATTTCCTTCCCACCAACTCAAGTGTTACTTCCTTTTAAATGGCAGGCAGGTGGACTTGGGTCTGGTAGCAGTATTGTTCTGAAATTATGTTTACACAAAACTGGCTACTTAGATCTTGAATTATAATTTTGCTAAACTTTTCCTTAAACTGAAACCTTGAAGTGGAAACACATTCTTTTGACTGCTCATTCCACAGTGAATGTTCTTGCTAAAAAGGAACCACAAATTCAGCAAGCAAAACAAAAACAAAAAAACTGAAATGAAGATTTTTTTATGAGCCAGTTCTTAAGAAATGAGGCTTGCCTGTGTGTTCTGGAGTTGACCTAAAAGACCAGGGCAGTTTGTGGCCAGTTGAAACCCAGACTGGTATTATTGTTAACTCGTCTGTAACATGTCACCTCCTTGAACGGAACCTACTCCTGGCTAGGGAAAAATATGACTGCAATTTCTGTTAAAGACTAGAGTATCAGCTTTTGATATTTTTGAACAAAAGAACACATAAACTTACTACGTTAGTCAAACACTGAAATGTAAATGTACACATAGTGAAAAAGGTCACACTAAGCTATTACCAAGAACACATTTGTTGTATCTAACATCCTCCAGTTCACTAAAGGTTTGTGTTTCAAAAAAATTATTGAAAATCAATATATTCCCTAATGTAAAAAATGCTCCTGTTAGGTAATTTTCATCAAGTTTTTTTTTAAAAGATCATTTGGATCAATTCTTTTTAAAAAGGAGAATACAAATCTTTTTTTTTTTCTATCTTACTTCATAAGATTCTGATAAACTTAACAATAAGTTTCTTCTTGTGACGCTCATAGTTTTCCTGCTGGAATCTGAGCCCATTTTGGTAGATGATATTATTTCAAAAGGAGACATAATTAGGGAAGCTAGATGCTTACACATTAAATTTCAGGAGTACCTAGAATAACAGGACAAACATTTCCCATTTATTCTATCTACTCATTTTCATTGACTGTATTAAGGCAGAACATAAAATTTTGTGTGGGAAAAAAATTTTTATGTGACTGTAAGAGGTTTATATTTTAAAAAAAGGTTGGTACTGCCTTCTCTGGTTATGCAACTCAACAGTTAATAATCTTGTTCATATTTAGAGAATTACAAACATAGGCCAACATGAAATCCATTGTTTTTTTCCCTAATCAAGCAAAGACTGGACTAGAATATGTACACCTCAAAATCTGCTAGCATCTTCTGAAAGAGCTGACTTTCCCTAGGATCTAAAATTGATGCTAGTTTTCTGAATTAAATTAAAGGTAAACTGCCTTCCTTGAATAATTGCAGGCATCTGAAAACTAAATTATCTTATGATCCATGGGCTTGCATTTTTTAAGCAATACATATAAATGAGATAAAATATAAGGAATGAATATAAAAAACCAAGATAAAATAGTCTCTTTTTTTTCCTAGAAAACATCATGAGCCGGATTACATGAGGCATTGATTGTACAGGATGAGCCTGGTCATAAATGCCGGTGCATACATGCAAATACCCATATCTGCACATGCTTTACATATATAAAACAGTGAGCACTTCAGGAAAATTCAAGAAAAGATCGTAAGGTGTAAATAACTCACATTACATGTAAGCAAAAAGATAAAGTATGCACTGTGTTATTGTTACTTTGGATTTGACTCTGTGATTGATAGAAATGTCTTGTGTTTTTCTCCTTCCCCCTAGAATTGCTCTCTAAAGTGATCTCCGCAGAGTTTTTTTTAAGGTAAACTGAAAGCCAGATAGAGTGCCTGAAACTCTTATAAAATATTCCTTTAAAAATAAAATAATCCTTATAAATATCCTTATAAAATATATAAAATATTGACAGGTCTAGTAAAAAGAAGGGATGGTAATGATTTTAGGGCACAAAGTCACCAAGGAAGGAATCCGTTAACTGGCTGTTCTCATTTGTGTTGATTAGACAGTCTCATTAAACTCATTACCTCCCACAATCACCTAAACTAAATCTTCCAAGTCAAGTTTCTGTCAGTAGAGTTTCTGGCTTAAAAGGGGCCCAATATGTTTGTCAAATGGAGAAAAGCAGAGAGAAAAAGGGTTGGGATGGAGGATATCTGTCTATGACATTTCTGAGTGAGAAAGTAGAGAAAAATAGACAGTAGAATAAGGTCAATGGATAGATGAAGGAGCACTTAAACTCCCTCCTGGGTGTATTCTTGAAAGAGTTAAAACTCATCCTAGTATAGTGATGCACGTATATTCACATTCATAGAAGTGCAATTCACAATAGCTAAAATATGGAAACAGCCTAGATGTTCATCAACAAAATAGATCAATAGAATGTGATATACTGTCTTACTTAGCTATAAGAAGAATGAATTTATATCATTTTTAGGAAAATAAATGGATCTTGTGACCATAATGTTAAGTGAAATAAATCAGACACATTATATGGTTTCTCTCATATGAGAAACCCAAAATATAAATATAAATTAATTAAATGTGAGGATAATATAAATTAAAGGGTAAAATAAAGGATGGAAATAGGGAAGAGGATTGGGAAAAAAAGAAGCAGTAAGATGGGGGCAAAAAGGATAAAGAATGATCAAAATATGATGTATATGGACCAATTTCTCAAAATAAATGTAAATATAATGTATGACAAACATATATTAACAAAGAAGACTTTAAAAAGTGTGTGAGGGTTTCCAAAGTCAAACCCCTGTGTTCCATTCCTTATATTTTTTTTCAAGTTGGCCCTAAAGCTGTTATAACAAATTGTAACTGTTTGCATTGTAACTGGTCTCAGCTCACATTTATTAAACTCTGCAGATTCTAAAAGCTATTGTAAATAATTAACCCAGCAAAACCACTTTGCCCTTTACCAGAGGCATTTAATTGCATCTATAATCATCTGCACTTTTACTAATACATTAATTTTAAAGTTATGTGTTGAAACAAGGATGCAATATAATGATGGGAAATAGAGGAGAAATAGCAGAATGTTCAGCTAGGATTTAAGAAGATATGTTACCATGCATGATTCTATTTTTAAAAGAAATCATGTGCAAAAAACTACAAAAACAATACAAGTAAACTCAGGGCAAAGAAAGAAGATAAAGCAAGGGAAAGCATTAGGAATGAGATACTAAAAGTTTTGAGTTGCACACAGGGAGAAGTATAAAAAATGCCTGAGAGAAATTATACATTATTCCAAGTTTTCAACAACAAATATTTTAAACCCCCACCAAAAAAAAAAACAGAAAAAAATCAATAATGAAAAAGAAAAAAAAAAGAACTAACAACAATCACACTTTACCACCCTCTAATTGGTAAAGTACAGATGGTTGTGATACTTCTGAAAAAGAGAATCAGGAATTTTTAGACTAATAGAATTAACAAAACACCAAGAAATTAACCTACTCTCCATTTCTCTTCTTCTTTCAGAGTCCTTAGAGAAAACCATACTTAGTATGTTTTTGTTGCTGTCACAGCATTATCCTTTGGATTCCAGAGCTAGTCCCAATCCAAAACTACTGGATCACTCAAGTTGTGGTTTCATGGATTTACTTTCTTTTTAAATGAAAGCCCACAGCTTTCCATAGCTTAAATTGCCTGTTATCAAGCTTTTTCTGCTCTAGGAAATTCCTGGAATTTATACTCTCTCATCTATTTTTTTGCTGAACATTAAGGTGTTGAGTTTAGCTAACCTTCTAGAGATGCTTCTAGGTGAATGAGATTGTTAAAATAATTTAAGATCCCACTGAAGCCCTTAGGCACTCACTCCATGTGCACCTCTGATATTTCTGCATTCCTAAGCTATGCAGAACATAGCATGTCCTTTAAAGAAAACTTCAAAAGAGTTCAACCAACATTTATCGAACATCAATTACATGCAAGAAAATTTCCAAAATAGTTATAAATATGAAGACAAATGATCCAAGCTTTACCAGGGACAAAATTCAGTTTCTTTTCTCTTCCCAGAATCTATGCCTCACTTTTCTGAAACACATCGTTATTGGGAAATGACCTTGAAACAGATATGTTGTGTTCTCTGCTGCAGAAACTCCAGTGACCTTGTGGTCTGACTCTACATCGTGCATGCCAAAATCACATCCCTAAGCAATGGAAACAAGATCCTTGGTATGATCGGGAACAAGATATCCATTCCCAACATTTTAATTCAATTGTTTCACACCACCACTGATTGCGATACACACACAATTTGAAAATATTAAGGTTTATTAGCACTCAACCCAATTTCCATTCCCTAAATCACAGTTCATAATTATATCCTTTCCACTATTTTTTCATTAGCCCTTCACACTCACATGATACAAGGGAAAAGAAGTAGCAAATACAAAGTCCAGAACCACCTTGTAAAGACTTTACTGGAGATCAAAGGAACCTGAGCTCAGAGGAATTTTACTTGTTTGATTGTGATTGGTTTGTCCCCTGTAGAAGCCATTTTGGCTGGGACAGTTATCAGCTGAGAAAAAGAAACAGATGTTCAGAATCATTCTCCAAATTAAAAATAAGTGCCTGTGACTTGAATTCAGAAAGGTAGAATCTCAAAATAAGACTTGATTGGGATGTAACCCTTCAAAGAACTTGGGGTCAGACATGTGGCTTGAATCCTAGGTCTGCTAATTACTAGCTATTGTAAGCAATTTCTTAAAAATGGGTTTCAAATCCCTTCTCTGTACCCGAGGATGTGTAAAGTCACACAGTTCCTGTAAAGCACACTATGTAGCCAATGGGGAGAACTTGAGCAGGTGAGATAATCTCTTGGTATAAAGTGTCTCTGCAACCTTTTATTAACAGTCCTTGCGTGATTTTTTTGGTAAAGAGGGTTGCAGGTGTAAACACCAATAACAACTCTAATTTTGTTTATTAGAACCTAAATGGTAAGTTCAATAAACAAAACTTGTTAGTCAATTTGTATTTGTCTGAAACATTTACAGAATATCTAAATTCTATGAGAAGAGAAATAACATAAAATATCATGATTAAACAGTTTATATCAAGAGTTTTTTCAAATAAAAGGCCAAATCTGTTAAAGAGTAAGTCATTTGACCAAGATCATAATGCTAATATTGGGAAGACGCGGGCTTGAATCCAGGTCTGAAGGAATCTAAAACCTATTGCTTTTGAACACAGCACAGCACAGCATAGCACAGCACAGCACAGCACAGCACAGCACAGCACAGCACAGCACAGCACAGCACTCTATAATCTTCTAGAATGTGTACTACTAAAAAGTCATAAAATTCATAGTTAGATATGAAAATCAATGTGAAGAGCAAAAGCAATAGATAAATACTTTCATTCACTAACATCAGCTCTTAAACTATGGAACGTGTCACTAGTAAATCTTCCTTCTGTTTTGAAATAAATATACAAGTATATTTCACTTTGTGCAATGCTTATGTTTAAGGAAAAGTGTTTATAAATATAACTCATGTAAATGCTATCATATTTAAAATTGCAAGTCTGATTTTTAGACAAGTTCTCCATTATTTTTTTTTAAGGTGGAAAGAGATTTTTGTAATATGACTGAACCAATCCATTAGTGTTTTTGATTGAGTTCAAAATGAAATAATCTGAGTCTGCTAAACATTCTTCAGAATTTCATGTCCTAATACAAAGTATGACTGTTTATGCGTGAAAAGGATATTTTGCAGAATTCCAAAGGATTTAACTAGTAGATCTGAGTTTCTAACTCAAGCCTACCTTTTGCTAATTACTGTTTTAAAAGTATGAGTAAATATTTGTCAGGAGAAATAGAATGTCACTCAACTTATCAAACCAGTACTATTTTTTATATCTTATCAGAAACAGAAATAGGTTAGAAGTCTATTTAGTTTTCTATCATGAATGGTTTTTAAAACATTTCTCCAAAATTTATTTTTGTCTATATCTTCTGTGATTTTCCAGGTCATCTACCAAGTTCATAGTGCAGGGTGGATGTGGCATGTGGGAAGAAAGATGGTTATCTGTCAGACAAGACTACTGAAAACTAATACTGAAGGATCTTTCCATTTTACTAACAGTTGAACAGAATCTATTATTCTTTTGAGAAAGGTCTGCAGGCTCATGAATAGTCCTCTGGATTTCTCCTCGATGATGTGTTGGGAGTGGTCATTTGACAGGTAGCCAGCCTACCGGGTCCTCTCATGGGCTGAAGGAAGCAGGACACAGAGGCCAGTGCAAGCCTTGACTCGCTGTGTTTAAGCTGTGAACTTTCTCCCATTATTCATCAAAACTTCTGAACAAATCATATTATGATTTCCAATTCAAGCTGAGGTAGGATAATCTAAATTAGGGCACAGCCTGAGCAGTGTAGTGATCTGCAGAGACCTTGCCTTAAAACTAAATGAATAAATAAATAAATAGGCAGCTGAGGTTGTACCTCAGGGGTTCAACTGCCATGATAAATATAAAATATAAAAAATAAAATAAAATAAACATACTCAATAATGAACGTATGAACCCAGGCTCCAGGAGAGGAGTCTGCTTGTCAGCACTGCCATTTGGTGCAGTAGTGTTTCCACCACTAACTATTCCACTTACTTTCTTCTTTATTCCTGATCAAAGTGAGCATTTTCTTTGAAAGAACAAAATTTAAAAAATGTATAATATGCTAGATCTACATTGTCAAAGACTGTGTCTAAAAGCAGCAAGTAATTGAAGATTTTACATTAGCGCCCCCTCATCAATACCATGAAATTTTTCTGTGTCTTCACATAGTTGATTCGGGAGATATTTTTCAGAATGCATTATGTTCCGGTAAGGTACCACTTGTGCTTAATCTGCATAAAACTCATATCATTTCCACTAAATGAAATTACATCCCTCATTCATCGTATTTGTTATATCTAACTGAATTCAAGGTTTTTTGTTTGCTTTTCTTAATTTTAAAAAATAGGGAACTGAATTACTATATTTTATAATTATTATGATTTAAATTTTTTCTCTCAGTTTTCTAAAGGATAATTTTCATTTTCTCATGTTTTGTCCCCTCTGTGAGTGAGCCATTACTCAAATCACTTACAAATCACTATTAATCTAGAATTATGAAAAAAAACCTTAAATACTCATTTTTTATAAATTTGCTCAAGAGTTGGATTAATAAGCATATTTGGAAAATCAGAACAAACTAAGCTTAACAATTTGGGCAATGGATCCATAAAACATATGTAAGGAAGTTTAAATAAGTCTGTAAAGCTTTACTCAATCTTTTGTTGTTTCTTAATATTTCTATTAGACCTATGTTGTACTTTCTTCCACCCCATATCATAAAATTCTTAGTATCAATGGAAGAATGAATTAATTAGTAAACAAAAATGGGTGGGAATATTTTAAAAAGATGACTTGAAAGATAATTGTCAAGTATATCTAACATCATAATTAACAAGAGATTCCTCAATAATATCATGTTTCTATTTGAAGTCAGCCATGATAGGTTAGGACTATGCATAGCCTGGTTCAGTTTTCTGGACATCTCTGTAGGGATTTATAGGCTAACTGATCAAACACTGTGAGGCTACTATGTCTGAGGAAAGTAGGCAACTATAAATGTTTGTGCCAAATTGTTGGAACATAGAGTTCCAAGGAGAGACTCATTGTTCTGCATGATGAAAACCATTAGTAAACCTAAAATACCCACTTCCCTCCAACAGACCTCCGTTTTCACACTGATAACAATGGTGGGACAGAAACAGAGAAAAGCAAATAAACAAACAAACAAATAAATGACATATGTGAATTTTGTAGGAGTTAACAGATCAGCCTATTTAATTAGGATGCCACAATGCACTGGTTTTCAGGGGCCAATTATTTAAGAAATAGTTCTAAATTAAAATCAATTAGCTCATGAAGTGAATATGCAGTCTATTTTCCGTTTGTCCTTCTCTGGTCTCTAGCACTAACTAAACCTTGTGAATCTTTGATTTGGTGAAAATTATTGAGATTATTGGCATTACTGAGCTCTTGGGTATTTTAATTCATAGATATCTGTCATGGTTTATGGCTAAATCTGTGGGGTTTTTTTTCTAAAAATATATCCTGAAAAGGGTATGCATTTATAGACAAACTGTAGCTGTGCACCGTGCTGTATTCCTGAATGTGGCTTAGTTTCTAAACGCACCCTTGTTATCTCCGACTCCACATGGAGTCCTCCCTCTTCTCTGCAGCCTTCTCAGGGCCAAGGATGACTTTTCTTCTCATTCCATGGTGCTTAGCTTTCCTGCCCTTTGTTTAGACTACAGCTAAACCTGTTTGAATGAGCAATCAGCATACAGATGAAAGGACAGAAAAGATGATTGCCAGTATTCATTTTTTAAACTAAATATTAAATTTTGATTATCTGAAAGGTGCCAGGCTTATGGGACACAGCTATAATCCTAGCACTCTAGAGGCTGAGGCAGGAGAATCACTGTGAGTTCAAGGTCAGCCTGGGCAGCATAGTAAGTTCAAGGCCAGTCTGAACTATACAGCAAGATTTTGTCTCAAAAAAATTAAAAAATAAAATTATTATCTGAAAGAAAAAATATAGCTACAGCTCAGCTATATCCTCACATTTCCCAACCTATTAGTGCAGTAAATGCAGGCTATGGCTTACTGTAATGAATCAGGTATGTTTATGCCTTTCAGGAAAGTTAAGCTGTTATCTTTTTATAATTCCTCAATTTTGAACTCACTTGTTCTGTGGAATAAGTCTGTTTTTCTAAACTGGCAGCCTAGCATGGGACCAAATAGAATACCGGGGCCTACTTCTAAAAGAAAGCACTCAGAAGGCAAATGATGGTAATGCTTACACTAAAATTACCAATACTCAACCAAGAGATCTTTTGCTATCATGTATCTGCAAGGTTGGACATTGAATTTGCAATTTTGGATATGTTCGGAGAGCCTACAGTTATTTATACACTAATCTGGTATTCTAGTTTTTGTCTAGGTTGACTCAGGAAAAAAAAAAAAAACCACTGCCATTCTTGATAGAAAATGTAGACTAGTCAATGAGCTACTACTACTTCAGTTTTTAGAATCACTAAAGCAACTACTAGGTCAATGAATTTATTTACATATACTTTTAATGTTCACCACTAGATGGGAAACTGGGAACATATTGTCAGAGCTATCCTTTCAACTATTATGATTAATAATAGTGAACAAGGCTAAATTCTATGTAAGGGCAAATTAGCCTCCCAAGGATGGAGGTAATAGCAGTGAGACCAAGGACTCTTTTTACAAGAAGCCATATGTTTAGAATTAGGAAGCCAAATACTTGCTTAGCACTAGTTTTGCTTGTAATGGAGAGTTGAAGGGTAGAAATTCCAAGCCAAAGTGACAGCCACACAGTCAGTCCAAATTAGCTTTGACTGATAAAGTTCTTTGGCTTTACCATTTTTCCCTTACAATTCTATTTTCAAGCTGGAACTTCTCAGACTAGGTATGTTCTTGGATTTTTGCTACATATAAACAAGCAACTATGCCTACTGGTAAGAATAACTTATAACTTATTTTCCACTATAACTATGTTAATAAAATTAATCAGGAGGGTTGGTCAACATGTCAGTGATACCCCTGCTTGGGAGCAACAGAATAACATTAAGCAATAAAGAAAAATATGAAAAGAAAGAAAAAAATGGGGCTCTGAGACAAGGTTTCAAGACAAAATCATTTTAATTGTGATTTGTGCTAAAAAGAAAATTCTTTCCTCTAATGGGCCTCAATGAATGACAATGAGAAAAGACTTGAGGTGACAATTTTACTGTTATGATAAAATAGACACACAATAAGATTATTTGTCTCCACAGGGGTTTAGGGATAATAAACAGAAAATTATTTGCTTTGTAAAATTCTTCTGTTTTCAATTAAGTAGGAAATGTTAATATATATCATTTCTCTAGGAAATCTGCAACATATGTATCTTTTGTATATTCCTTAATAAGTTTCATGACTATTCTTAAGTTCTGTAACTATTCTTAAGAATGTTATATATTTATAGATACGATTGCTATGGTAAAAATGTAGTTTGGGAAACTCATCACTGGAATGGGTACCATAAAAAATAGTCACTCTCCTTTTAATTCCAGTATCAATTTATATCTAGACCAAGTAAACAGGGTCCCAAGGTCATAGGAATTAGGAGATAGTTGGGATTTAAAAAACAAAAAGATATTATTCATCATCCACTCCTTAAAGTTGTCATTTTTGGGGGTTGGATTTGAGGTACACTTTCAATATGCTCTCAAAAGGGTCTCAACATATAAAAAATATTTACTTCTCTTCTTTATATTCCCTTTTACCTGGGACCCTGTGCCTTGGAAAAGATCTGTTATCTATATCATCCAGTTTAGTTTTGCCTTTAAATCATTCTTCAGGTCAGTTATTGGTAACTGTGTTAAGTAAAACCAGATATAAAAGGATTATATCTAGAATGGAAGGACTATTTGTACATTTTTACCTTCTGTTAAACTTTTTCGTGCTTTGCACATATATGGCAAACAAGTCCTGAAATCAACAAATTACATATAAAAGAATATTCCAAGTAGGAGGCAGTAGTAAGAAAAAAAATAGAGTTTGCAAAATGATGCCAAATAAAACCAAAATTACCAGACTTTTGATGTCTTTATACAATAGCTTTGACTTGAAAGCAGGTACATATAATGAATGTATGCTTCAGCGTGACAATATTTCAAAGCTGAAAATGATGGTGCTTATTGTCAGTCTTTAGTCAAGGGTTAATGTTACCCTCAACAACCATGTCATACAGTATCATTTAAAGTGATTCACAAATGTTTGTTATGAGCTGTAGGAGGACATACCCCCTCCTGGTAATAGCACGTGTGCCCACATCTTCATATTTAATATTACACCTTCACACAAGTCCAGACACTTTTTACAAAATGAGATTTGTATTCATGTTAGTTGATCTATACTCAAAATTCAAACAAGAAAATAAACACAACATACTGATCTTTCCTGAGCGAATTTGAAATATTGATGAATTTATACATGGGATGAGTATAATTTACAAGATGGGCAGTTGGATAATAACCTTCAAATAATGGAATTAACCAAATTCTCCAGAAGAAAAAAAATGATAAAAATCAATGTTTTTAATCAAAAATCTTGACTGAGATATTTGTAGATATGAAAATACGTCTAAAATGAGTCACTTAACTTTTTTAAGATTTAGCTTTTCTGTCTATAATAATTATAGCATAAAAATAACTGAGATGTTGGCAAATTATGAGGGACTTGTATGAAAAATATACAGTTGTTCTGAACTAGATGTATCAAATGATACATCTCTAACAAAAAAAGCTTTTTACACCAAAATCTAGAAGGAACACAGAAAGCATATAAACTGGACAAGAAGACATGCGCTACTTTCTCGTATTAACTGGTTAATAGTTAGAAACAGTTGTGATAGAAAGTAAGAAGCAGTAACATGATTATAGAAACAATTAATGGAAACATGAAAGAATATTTCCTAAATTTTTGCAAATAATGAACTGGACAGAATACTAACATGAAGGTGGAGATAGGGTAAAGAGAAAATAGGATGAAAAGAATAACTTACCTAAACTTAACTATTTGACATGCTTTTCTACTCAATTACTTGACAATATTTTACATATTACTGGAACCTGTAAAATAATTCTTATTACAAAATTATTCTTTAATTCTTTTAGAGTATTAAGATATACATTGTTATGGTTTTGTAAGTAGGTCTCAAGGTTAAAAGTCTCAAAAATGTAGTCACAGCAGAACTAAAAAAAAAAAAAAACTATTGAGGAACCTAAAAATTCAGTTAATGGTTAACTTAATAATGTCTGGGTATCAATTGTTAAAGCATGATATTAATGAGCCCAAATCAATACATTCAGTTTCTTTAGGGATCTTCTAGGTTTCCATTCAGTGGTACTAGAACATATTCTAGTTAACTGAGATACGACTTGTCGATTTTATCCGATGAGATAGGAGAAAATATAGGCGAACACAATTACAGGGAAAGGAAATGTTACTTAGAGTTGTTGCCCACAGAACAGCATAAATTATGTCATTTAAACTGAGAGCTATGAGGCATATTTAATATATCTTTCCAATTTAGGAACAATTATCATGATACTAATAAGTATATATAATTAGATACATTACATTTCCCTAGGTTCTTCCAGAACTTTAATGTCATTATTAGTCAAATAAGAGTAATGCTTACAGAAAATAAAATTTAAAAAAATTATTAGTCCTATGTTGTGGCTACTTCTCCTCTCTTTCCCTGGGGCACGTGGCATTTGGTAAAATGAGTCTCAGTGATCAGCTGCATCCCACTTCTAATACCGGCATGACCTCTCCTGAGAGGACCAAATTTCAGAAGTCATTTTTCTGATCATATCCAATTGAATGACCATAAGCACCTGGCATGTTAAAATAGTCAATAACACCTTTCATTTTACACAGGGAAAAATCAAGACCTTAAGAGACTGGATGTCACCTACACAGTTAAACACTACACAACATCAGCAATATTTGATTAATGATAGATTAAAAATAATCACTTGGCTTAACTCTCACTAATGTATGATCCTATGTCTGCCCTATATAAAATTGCTCACAGAATTATATGTGTGAATTTTAGTAACCTTTAATATAACTATACTAACCTAAAAATGTTTTTACATTTTTGGTTATTAAACAAATGATTTATATAGCAGTTACAACATGATTTACTTTGCTCCATTTTATCTTTTATAACTAAAGCTGTCACTATCAATTTTTAATCTAGAAGAGCTACCAATTTGTACATCTGTGTTTGTAGAACCACAGATTTGGAAAAGGTGAGTTGTTTAGTTCATTTCCCAGTAGAAGACAGCTCTACGAACCTCTTACAATCTTGGGTGGCTGCGTCTTTTGGTCTTCCTTGGTCTTAGTCCATCCCTGCAATGACTTCCCAAGCAGTGTCTCCAACCTGACACAAGCCCTTCTTTGGCATCTGTTTCCCACTATCCATACTCTCTCATCTGCAGGTCTCTGAATGCAGTGAGAACATTCCCAGGAACTCTGCAGGTGCTTTGGCTTCATTTAGTTTATGCTTCCTTAATCATTGCTTTGCTGGACACTCTGATAATCATTCTTTAGGTCTCAATGGAGATACAATGTCCTCACCACAGTCCTCTTAGCCAATCTCATCCTTACTCTTTTGTCTCTGTTTAAAGAGGTTACTTGCAGCCACAAAAACTTCTTAACATTCTTTGATTTTAATTTATTCTTAGTGTTGTCTAATCCTTGAAACAAGAAAAGAAGGATGCAAAATAGAAATGAAGAAATTTCACTTACATGATACGAGACAATTTCCTTATTCACTGCTTCATTCTAAAAAATGCAAAGAATTTTTGATTTTCACTAACATTTTGTCCAAGATTTAGCCCATTCAGTTTGGTTTCAGTCTTTCTCAAACTATGCTGACAACTCACAGACTGTTGATATTTCTAGTTATATATTTCTTTGTCCCTCTGTCCTATAAGTCAGTTTAAAAATTGATTTGATCCAGTGGATGCAAACATGGCACTAGCCAGATGTTTATCATTTAAAGCTGTCAAAGGCTCTCCATCTCTGCATTAAACCCTGCATGCAGCCTTAAGAGTTTATGTAATGGTCTTTCTCTTTTCTATTTCTCTTTGGGATTAGGCAAAATGCTATTTATAAAACTTTTAGGTTGGTTTTCCTGAACAGCTTCTTTTGAGCAGACTGTCTCTTACTGGAGTTGTCAGTGACTCTATATGATCATGTGAAATTACCACATCCTTGTCCTCATCTCACTCTCCATCTTAGCAACATCTGACACCACTGACCATTTTTTTTAAAACTTCCTGGCTTCAGTTTATGATGCTACTGTCCCCTACTAATTTACTTCCCACTTTATTGGCTTTTTACTGACTCTTCCTGTGCACTACACAAGCATTAGGAAAAGCAAAAGCAGGGTCCTCAACCCTCTATTTCTTCTTCTAATATCTTTCTAGGTGAACCTCTCAAGACCATGGTTCTAAATAGATTCATATATGCAGAGCTCCAACTGAATATTTCCATGGGATACCTAAAAGTACCAAAAGTGGCTGGAGATGGATTCTTTATTTCCTTTTCAAAACTATTTTTTTGTCTTATCTTTTCTCATCTTACTAAATGGCTTCACCTTCTGCCCAGTAATCATCAGTATGCATCCTGGTGATCCTTTTGGCTCCTCCTTTCCACCATTTACACTTTTATTCAATTTATTAGCAAGTGCTATCAATTCTGCTTTCACAGATTTTCTCAGTGAACCTACTTCTCCCCATAACCACTGTCCCAAACTTAACCTTTGTCACTGTCATCTCTGGTGTACTGGAACAGTCTCCTCTCTGGTCTTTCTACTCTATCCTATACTCCATTATCTTCAAGGAAGCCAAATGGATTTTTTTAAAACATCACTTTCTTAGATATCAAATACTTTCACCACAAACAAATAATGAACATTTGAAGTGATAAATATGCTAAATATCATGATTTGGACACTACACAAAGTATAGTTATATATCAGTTTCAGCACAGGATTGGTTGCAAGACACAGAAGGATACTGAAGTCTGAAAATTTTCAGGCCCCTTAAATTGGCACATAACCTGCTCATGTCCTCCTGTATATATAAATCATCTGTAGGTCACTTACAAATACCAGTATGATATAAATGCCATCTAGGTGGTTGTGACACTGTACTGTTTAGGAAATAATGACAAGAGGGCACTTTTGTATATTTTCAATACAAATGTATTTTTCAAATATTTCAAAACCCAACAACTCAGAAAGTGAATGTCATATGTGCATTAAAACATCACATTGTGCTCCATAAATATGTAGAATTATTATCTTTTAGTAGAATTATAAATCAAACTAAATTAAAAATGGTGCCTGGTGGCTTTTCCTGACCACCAAACCACACATAGTCCTTTCCAGGCCTCTTTTGTTATTTTATCCTTTAATACATTTTATCCTTTGATAACACTGAAAGTTGCAGAATTGTTCATTGGTTTATTTAATTCTGTGGCCATCTCCCCAGCATAGGATGCAATCTTTATAATAGGAGAGGCCTTGTATGTTTTATTAACCTGTCTTTTCTACAGTGCTTAGAATACTAAAGTTTGTAGTATGCTCAATAAGTTCTTGATGAAAATAAAAGTGTGAGAGACTATATATAAATTATATATTTTTTTCATTTCACCTAGAATAAAAACCGGAATAGGACCTTTAAGACTCTCCATGCCCTTGCCCTATCATTGTCCTCCTATAATCTTGTTACTCTCCCCTCACTCCCTCTGATGTGGATCTACAGTTGTTGCTGTCCCTGGAGGATGCCAGGCAAACCTCTGCCTTCTGTTCCTTCAGTCTGGAATGCTCTGTCTTCTCTAATCCACAAGGATCACTTCCTTGCTTCTTTCCAACAGATACTGAAAGGTAGTCTGTGGCGGGGGGGAGCTCGTCTTGGTGCCTAATCTACAATTTTAACACTCCGCCCCACACTACTGAGGATTAACACACGCCCTACCCCCTGCTTTATAATCTCTCCTTATCACTGTTCTCTAATGTGCCATAGATGTCACTTACTCATTTTGTCTATATTTTGTCTCCCAGGTAAAGGGTAAGTTCCACAGGGTGAAGGATTTTGCCTATTTTGTCTACTACTGCCCATACAAGAAACCAGAATCATGTTTGACAAGAAACCAGAATCAAATATTTGTTGGATAAATGAACAGGTAACTCAATATATTATTTTGCTTAATATACTGAACATTTGTGTAGTTAAAAAAACTAAATTTAAGCCGGGCGTGGTGGCTCACACCTGTAATCCCAGCACTCAGGAGGCTGAGACAGGAGGATGGTTGGGAGTTCAAGACCAAACTGGGCTACAAAGTGAGCTCAAAGCCTGCCTGAACTGCATAGAAAGGCCCTGTCTCAAAAAGACAAAAAAAAAAAAAAAGACTAAATTTATTGACGAGTTCATGCAGCCATTTGTTAAAGCGTTGTCACTATTGGTAATTCAGACAAGTGTTCCTCATTTAAGGAAGGCTAATGAGAAAAGGTTGATAGCTGGAGAACTTGAATAACAATTGTGAAAGGACTCTAACAGATTGTACTGTCAATTCCATATATAGGGTTTATAATAGGTTTATTACTATGTTCCTATTTCCACTGAATAAGTTTAAGTCCTTCGTGTCCTGTAATAACACGTTAAAACATACAACCGTTCCCTCTTTGACAGTCATCTTTAGAAAGTGACATACTCATCACAGGAAACATCTGGTTTGTCCTGTCTGCTGTTATTGTAATTATCTTCCTGAATCTCAACATTACAATTAATTGCTTCAGAGTTGAACTATTGGTTAATCAGCCCTGATGAATCAACTCAAGAAGCAGGATTAATTGTGAGATAAGTTTTATGTGACTAGTTGGTTACATTTCATGCTCTACTGATCAGAAACCAAAAATCTAACCAAAGATTTCCAAGAATGAGTGTGGAAAAAGAACAAATATCTGTTCTGAACTCCCTGGTACTTAGGGTGATTTCCACATTTCCAGAACGGTTAAATGAAAAATTCTGAAACCAGTAGGTAATTTTAGTATAACATGGTGAACTAAGGAACTGATAAAATAATTTTTATAGGGTTGCCTTCCCTATGGGGTCAGTCAAAAGTGCCTGTTTAAGAAATGGCCCATGAAAAAGGAGAGACTTGGTTTGCTTGCATTTGACAGATTCCCTTTATTCCTTTTGGCAACTAAGAGAACAGGCTCATCCAGTTTCATTGGAAATGTTTTGTTTTCCTTTGAAAGTAAAGATGGTAACATCCTATGGGAGGTCCATAGTCAGTTCTTCAACAGAAAAAACCAAAAAGTTTAATACTAACCTGTTATATTACTCCTTTTCATCATCTACAAGTAGTCCTTCTTGCCTTGGCTGATCTCCTTTGGGTAAAGGATTAGGCTAGGAAAGTACGAAGAATAACTATTTGGGTAGTAGGGTGACACAAGAAAAGTATGACACTTATTTGATAACAATCTGGACTTTCATGTAGCCTGAAAAATCCAGCAAACTTATATAATTTGTAATAAAGTTGAAGTACATCTTCTCTGGTAACTTCAAAATTTTGTTTACAAACCATGCATTATATGTGTGTAACTGTAGTTAAAAGTTGAAAAGTGTGGACATTTTTCATTTAAATATTAATCAAGGTACACATCTTTATATTCAATAACTTTGTTATTAATCATCCTGAGACAACATGTGAATCATTTTAACCCAGTTTAATGATGTACCATTTAACAACTAGAATCCTATATCCTAGTTTTAGATCTTGACATAAGAAGCCAGTAAACACATTACAGGTGTGACAGCTTTAACCAAACACAGCTTTAGCCAAACATCATTTTCCTAGGAAGGCAGGCACTGGGTACAGCTTCTACAGTTTCCAATGGTTTAATTAGCTAATGCTGCATCGAGTGGGAAAATTTTGGAAACTACTTTATGGTACATAAAGTACATTGGACTTTTGACTCGTACAAACAGACACAGTCCAGTGGATGCAACACTTAGCTCAGAATTCGAAAGTAACAGCAAGAAATTGGAAAGCAGAAATGACTCTTGATTTCTCCGTGGCTGATTCACCTGAGGAAGTGCAAGGAAAGAAATACCTTCTCAGCCTCACCAAGTCACTTCCCCCAGGACACCCTAAGCGCATTATGGTTGTTCTTATTCATCGCCTTTTTTTTTTTTCCTCCTCACTATTTTTGAGATCTAAATGCAAGGGAGCTGGCGTTGCCGTGCCCGGCGATTTTGTTTTGGTTTCTGTCCTAACCAGCTGTTGGATAGGCCAGCCCGCCTAGCGTGCGGTGCCACCCGCGGCTCACGTCGCCGCTGTCGTCCGCCGGCGTCTCCGCTGGGGACGGCGCCCGCTCCCGCCGGCTCGGGCCGCAGCTCCACGTCCCCGCGCGGAGCAGCCTCGGCGGCTGGGGACGCGCGGCAGCCGCGCCAGCCCGCCTTCCCCAACTCACCAGCCTGCGGAGTTTCCGCGCCGAGAGGGCTGGGGTCGGACTCCAGAGACGTGGCCTGCCCTCCCCCGTCCTGCGAAGCGAGGCTTCACCGGCCGCGACCACGCGCGATCTCCTTCACAAGGCGACAGTCACGGGCACGGCTCCTGCTTTAGTTCCAACCTGTGGCTCGGGATGGGTGCAACGCCGTCAGGACTTGGAGAGGCAGGGCCGGCGGCAGCACCACCCCCGGCGCCCGCGGAGGCCCTGGCTCTGGCAGGTTTGTGTGAGAAGAAGGCGTGTCTGCCGGTCCCAACGCGGATGTGCAGGGCTCACCTCAGGCCCTTCTTGCGGGTGACTCAACAGCTGCAGTGAGAAGCGCGCCTGGCTCCTGCTGACACCCTCCACGTCCCGGCTTCGAGCCCCAGCGGCGAGCTCATTTCTATTCGTTAGTTTCACTGTGCTTTCTCTGACCTCTCACTCAAAGAACCCTGGGCGCTGCTTCCCTGGTAGTGGTTTCTCTGCTCCGTGGGGCGGGGATGTCTGTGCAACTACAGAACAGCCGAGGAGATCTCGGGTGGAGGGCGAGGAAGACCTCGAGAAATAAAAGGGAGGCTGGAAAGAAATTGCAATTTAAATTAAAATATTTTCAAGTGAAAACATCGGTCAGTATGCCCCGTCCTAGTCCAGGACTAACACCAGTTCAGAGCTCAATAAACGACTCTTAATGAATACACAGGCTGTCACTGAGCAAGTGTTTTTTAAGTACCTACTATGTGACTGACCTAAGATTCAAGCAGAGAGCAAAGATCCTGGCCAGCCTTTATGGGATGGCATTTTAGCCATACTCTGACATCTCTAATTTACAGAGTCCTGGCAAAGGTGAGCGCACAAGGTTGAATACATACCATTACAATTTATTTATTCGCCGGTGAAGAAAATTAAACAAACAAAAAACTCGTGTTCATGTTAGTGAACAATGAGACTTAAATGTCACTTAAATTTGAATTGCTAAATTCAGAGCTTTGGAGACTTGGGTGTGGGGAAGCACTGCTGTTGTTTGAGGAGGATCTCCCCAAAAATTTCTCCTAGAAAGAGAAAACAGACAAAAAACCAAAACCTCGAACAAACAAACAATAGCCAAAGGCTGGAGAAGAAATGTTAGAGAAAATGTGCATTCTCGTGGAAGTCTGTCTATTCAATCCTCAGTATTCTTACCTTGAAAATGCAGACAATAACTCCCTAAGAGTGCTATAGCGGGTAATTGAGTTCATGTCAGTAAAAGGCCTAGAATACTGTCCAGCACAGTAAGTTTCGTAGATGCACTGGCTCTACTTGTAATCTTAGTAGCACTTAATTTACTCCATTCTCCCAAGGTTGGTCCAATTTAACAAAAATTGTTTTAGAAGGAAGTGTATGAAGTTGGGTTAATTGGGTTTGTGATAAACCTTCTTTTCATACATCACCCTACCTGTGTATATAACAAGTATGAGACCATGGGCCCAGAGATAAAAGAACACACAACCTTGATCTTCTGTGAACTCACCAATTCAAATTATCCTATATGATGATAGTTCACACGCTTTATCGAGGTAATCTGTTTTCTACTTTCATCAGTCCTGACAGCTATTGCTTCCCCTGTGTATGTGCAATAGAGTTGGCAAAACCCTGGCCCTGTTCTTCTCATTTGGCTTTTACAGCATAGCTTTGAAATGGGCAAGGCCTCTGTTGTAGTTTCTGTTCTCATTTTAAGAATGAAGAAATTGAGGCTGAGAAAGTTCTAACAATATGCCCAGAATCAAGAAGCTCAGTAAAAGCAGAACTCAGGTCTGTTGGTTCCGAATGCAGAATTTATGGTGGTCTCTATATTCTGCTGCTTGCCTTATATTTCTGGGAAAATGTCCTGCCATGAGCAAACCTAGAATGCACATTTATCGCCTGTTCTTCTTTTCACCCTTTCCCAGATAAGTGCCTGGTAAAGCCAATGCTCGCAGGGACAGCTCTGCTGGACTGACTTGCCACGTACAATCCTGTCCTTCTGCTTCTGAGGCTCAGAGCCACTGCACTCACATAGTGACACTAAGTAGAGAGTGGTGATGTGTTCCCGTCCATCCCTGAGAGAACTGTTGCTTTGCCATTTCACTAACGCCACTCTGACTACAGGCAATGCAGAGTCAAAGACCCTGGAAATCTAGTGAGCACAGATGACAACATCATGTGTCATGAAGATAATAATTCTTGCATATGAAATTTATGTTACACAAATTAAATATATGTACTTTCTAACTCAGTGAAAACAGTTCCAAAGTAAACAGATACATAAATGTACTTGGGAGACTTCTAATTAAAGGTAGCAAATTGATCACGTGTTTTATTTCTCTTTCCTTAAATTCTGAACACAAGAATAAATGATTTTTATAAGTATTCTTAAACTTATAAAGTAAAAAAAAACAATAGGGTAAAGAGACATCAACAGATAAAATGTATTTTAATGAATATTTTTATTTAAAAAGAATAATAAAGATGATATAGAATTTCAAATCAAGATGATTTTTGAAGAATTTAAATCAGTTGGAAGCTCTATACTGATTTGGAAGAGCAGAGTTTGCACACCACTTGTCTATGGGAGGGGTTGCAGACAAGAAGTGAGCTGATTTGCCCTATAAAACTCAATAGTAGAAGGCCTAAGAGGCAGGAATGGCAGGAGTAGGGGGTCAGGTAGTTGGGTAAACAGAGGGGTTCAGTTAAACATCTATATACAGAATGCTTGCACCCAAAGTCCCCTCCTCCACTGCTATGCAAAATCAACTATGAGTTCCTCCATTTGCTCAATCCAGCCCCCAAAAGAAAGTAAACTAGAGTATTTTGTGTCTAAACAACATGAGCCTTTTTACTCTGCACATAGAGAAAGTGAATAAAAAGAAATTTATGAATGGGAGCAAAAAACTCTTAAAACTGAAAACATTTAAACTTGTTAAATTTTATAATTAATAACATTTCAAAATATCATCAGGAAAATAGAAGAAAAACCTATATAAAAATTTGGAGAAAAAATTTTCTGACTAACTACAGTCCCAGAAACTTAGGGGAAAAAAGAGATGAACAAAATGAAGAAACAAAATAATGCATTTAGATTGCAGAAGTGAAGATCATAAACTTCAGAATCAAAGTTTGACCAAAAATTCAGCAGAATACATTTTAAATTAATTGAACAGACATTATTCTGATATAATAAGAATCTGGGAATAAAAAGAAGAGCCTTAAATATCTTACTATATCCTAGTAATATAATTCAAATCACATTTAAAAAGAACAAAAAATGAAATTATCTCAAACCTAGAATTGTATCCCAGATGAACTGTCAGCCATATAAAGCTATTTTTCTAAGTGTAAAGGCTCAAAAAGTTTTTTCTTCTTTCTTTCTGCCTTTTTCGAGACAGGTTCTAAGGAAATTGTAGAGAGAGAGAGAGACGGAGAGAGACAGACAGAGACAGACACACAGAGACAGACAGAGACAGACAGATAGACAAACAGACAAACAGAGAGAGCCAGCAGGGTTCAAGTTCTGTTTTTCTTGAGCACTCCACAAGATTTTATTTTCTGAGCCCTGTGCTGGGATGGATATGTATGCAGCCGAGTTCTAGTCAATGGAATGTGGGCAGAATGGATGGATCCCAGTTCCAGACCAAGCCCTTAAAGTTTCTCCTGAAGTCCTCTATGCTCTCACTCTTTCCTTGTTAGTATCCAGATGCTGAGAGGAAAGGAAGAGCTTGACCAAGAAATGAAAGTCACTCAGTAAAAGCAATGCTTGGTCTACAGTGTATCCACGGAAATCCCAGACCAGACACTACCAGCAGAACTGTGACTAGAGCAAGAAATGAACTTGTGTAAAACCACTGTGGTTTGAGGACTATTACAGCAATTAGATTATTTGGATCATGACTATTTCAGGATAATTTTGAGGCAATTTTGATTAATTTACTGTTGGTACAAAGTGTGTTAAATAAATTTAAATAAATAGAAGATACTGTGAACTCCAGGAAAACCAAAGTCGTGAGGGAAAACAAATTATGAAATACAATATCCCCTCATTCACATATGGATATGATCAGAATAAGGGGAAAATTCACAAAAGAATTAACTCTAAACTTCAATAAAACTATATATGAAGTTTGAGAGAAGAAAAGTGTGTACATAAAATCCTCAACTATGATAATATAATGTCAGTAAATAATGTGTAAAATTGCTAACTAAAAAATAGCAAGATTAGCAAATCATTTAGACATATGTAAGAATAATAAGAAACTTTTAAATGTTTACCTGTAGGAATTTAGACCAGAGCTTAAAAAGAAAGCCTGTGCTTACACTATAAGAAATTTAATACCATTTTATTTCATTTTAGGTTATAAAATGTATTACCTTAATAAAAATAAGATTAATCTTAAAGTAGCCTTAAAATATACATAGGGTAACTAGATATATCTGTCCAATAGAGAAAATCATTGTACTGTAATATTAAAGTATATGCATATATTAATACAATAACTTATAAACAGTGAAGAAGGTGAACTTGAGGTACAGAATGAAGTTAGTTTTGAGTGGTAAGCACAACAATTTAGTCACTCAACAAACATTTATTTAGCAACTTGTGCCTGGTATGCTGTTAGGCATGGAAGATCCAGTGGAGAACACAAAGGAAAAATAAAGATATCCTAACAGAAAATGAGCTTTAACAACAAATACACTTTCGAATTCTTTTTTGTCTATGGTGGCATGAGCCACTGACTTTTCTTTCTTTGCTATGATACTGTTTTCGATTCTTCCAAATATACTTAAAAATGCTCCAGATATGGCCCTCACTGACAGCAGAGGTCTCCCAGCTCACCCACCTCCCAACACTGCAGGGAAGGCGGGCTTTGCCCGGCAAGCAGGCTGGGCAGGCCTCCTCCTCCTGCTGCCTGCCAGCTGTGTGGAGGTTGTCTAATCGCATGTAAAAATCAACCCCTCCCCGGATCAGAAAACCTCAGCATGACTAACAAGTCAGAAACCTCTCTGTCATGCTTGCTCTCCTACTTTTAAGTTTATAACTTCAAGAACAATGTACATGTAAGACTTCCTATTAGCAACCTGCTTTATTATCCAAAGCACAGAAAGACCCAGATATGTTTTTAAACTGAACATGTTTTGACAGTTATACCTACAGCATCTATTCATCCATGAGGCTGTAACCTTCGTACTTCTAACCTCATTTCTCTCACATGAAGATGTACTTTGGCTTGCAATGGAGATTACTGTAATTTATTAGAATTCTTTTTTGCTGTGTTAAAGAAATACACTATGGGAAAAGTCAAAATAGTTTCATGAATTTTAAAAATTTTATGTCAGTTTCATGAGTTTTATGTATGTTATGAAAAGTTATATTTACTAAATATAAAGCACAAAATGGATAAGAATATTTTATAGTTATGTTAACACCATTACATATGTTGGTATACAACTGTATTTATATGTAAGTATGTGTAGAGTCATAGTGACTTGTCAAAAATGGGTTATAATTTCTCCTTTTGCTTATTTTCATTAATATGCCTTTCCTATTTAGTAACATATTAAACATAGCTGTAGAAATTAATTACATGTCAACAAGCAATAATTAAAATATTAAAAGATAGCTAAGTTCATAACAGATATTAAAAGTTAGAAACAAAGAATTGTGAAAATGATTCAAAATAAGTGTGATTTGAAGTAAAAACATCTGCAGTAAACAAAGAAAATTCCTTAAGGCCTAGTGGTATAAATATGTGTATTTTTTCTCACAGATAATTAAAAAGAAGAACTCCCACACCTTCAGTAGTTATTATGACCTTATGTCACAATTAAGGGCAAACATTTTGGCAACTTCCTTTTCTACTATTTAACATAAGATAAATAAATCATGGAAATACCTTGTCTATTGCTGAGCAATCTCAGCTCCCTTCAACTCATTAGTGGCAAAACTGAATTTGCAGCAAATCAGAAAATACACAGCCTAGACTTGCACTCAGTGATCCTGTTGCTACTATCTTTTAATATTGATCATCACCATTAGGAATGCAATTTCCCCAGCCATGCAAACATGCTTTTAACTTTTCTTCATACTTCTTACTCTGTGAGAATAGCACTGCCAATGTAAAATAATCCTGAAAACTTCTGTTTTAAAATTAGAAATGAAACAAATATGAAATATTTGTTGAAATCATCCATTCTGTTACTAATAACTGTCCAAAAAAAATTTTTTTTTGAGTCAAGGTTTCATGGTGTCAAACTCCCAGACTCAACTGATTTTCCTGCTTCAGCGTCCCCAAGTAGCTGGAACCCTAGGCATGTACCACCCTCATCAAATAAATTTTTAAAAAATGAATATATAATTCCATAGAAGTTAATACTTCAGTAATTTTGGCACAAATATACTTACTGATTTTAAAATACTACAAACCAACACTTTTGCAATGATTAGAAATCATTGAATCCAGCATCTAGCCCAACCTTTCCTTGAGTCATGTGATTTCATATTTGCTTTTCATTTTCAGTTTGGTCCTCGGGGACCAGAAAGCATTTCTAGCCCCTTCATGACCTCCTAACACTTTTGCAGGCCCAATTTTATATATATATATATATATATATATATATATATATATATATATATATAGAGAGAGAGAGAGAGAGAGAGAGAGAGAGAGAGAGAGAGAGGGAGAGAGAGTCGTGACAAGGAGCAGCAACTGTGCTCCTCCCAGTAACTACAGAAAGGATGGCTACCTAAATCTTAGCAGATAAAAAAATGGTATGTTTATGTTGATTAATTTGGGCCAGCATTTAAACAACATGTAGTAGGTCAGTTGAAAGAGATGGGACTTGCTATTCGACTTTAATAAGTACAAACATTAAGACAAAAATATTTTGACATACAAAGAGAGCTTTATTTAGCTAGTACATTGATATTATTATATTAAATTCAATATTAAATTCTCTAATAGTATCACAGAAGCCTAACATTTATGTATTTTAGCTTTGAAAATCAAATTTATGTCTCTGGATCTTTTGGCTAAAATAATGATCTCATCACTTTACTTACTCATTCTCAAAACAAATACTTGTTTGTCTTTTTTGGTTATACCAGTATAATGCAATTTTCCTCATTCAGTTAATATCTACCTGTGATTTAAAAAACTGAATTCAATTCGAGAGGATCTTTCCTATGATTATCATGTTTCTGGTAGGAAAGAAAGATTTTTTTTTTTTTTACAAATACTTATGTGGCAACAGGTCTTATTGAATTTGTGAATTTTTTAATGTTTGTTTATGTAATTATCATTACTATTTTCTTAAGTACTCAGAATTGCTTTTAACCTTTTTTTACATTTCCCCCCCAAATATCATACTTTCTGTTCTATAACTTAGTTACATTGATTTATCCATTTTGTTTAGCAATATCCTTTTATAAAACGAAGTAATTCCTACTTCTAGAGTGATACATTTTTCTAAGCCATAATTCAGAAAAAAATACTATCTTAACTTGTGACTACACTGTCCTAGAATATGCAGACTGTATTTTAAGTGGGTTACCAAGTTAACCCAAGAAAGGTAACTGCTACTGGTTTATCCATTAGCACATAAATATTTTAAAAATAATATCAATTTTTACAATAAAATTCTATGGTATACTAGACATAATAATATTGTTAAAAATTATGTCTCTTGAATAAGGTTGCTTATTTTCAACAATTCTGAACTTATTCTTAATAACCTTCATAAAGCTCTTTATAATTCCAGAAGCTCGATCAATGAGAATTTACCTTATCATTCTTCAGTATAAAAATGGTTCCATTAATAACTTTGAAATTCAGCCCTTCATGTCTTAATTACTGTTTACTAATACTAAATATTCAAGTCCTATGTCCAAAAGGCTTTGGTTAGCTTTGGGTTTGGTATCAATTTAGTATTTTTTATTTATGTGGATCTACTTTTACTTCAATTTGTTTTAAATAAATGCTAATTTTTCTATAATAGTAAAATATAATAAGAAAAATAAAATTGAAGTTAATAATACAATTGAAAAATAAGCAGTAAAGTCAAACAGGACATTTAAGAAAAATATATCTTAATATTCAGCAAGCAAAAAGATACTCAGCCTTACTAGTCATTAAAAAAATGAAAATTAAACCAAAATGAGAAATAACTATGCATCTAATAGGATGGTTGCAAGGAAAAATACATAATATCAAGTGTTGGCAAGGGCATAGAGCAATTGAAATTTTCATTCACTACTAGTGAGAATATAAATTGCTTTACCAACTTTAGAAAACTAAACTCAAGCAAAGATATGACCCATTTTAAATACGTGGTTGGTAGAACTTTGCAATATGTTTACCAGAAGTCTTTTATGAGGGCTATTTGTAATAACTGTAAGCTGAAAACAGTCTACATTTCCATTAACAATAAAATAAAAATTAAGGTATATTGATAAAATGGGATTTTACACAGCAACAAGAATAAACTTCCCGGGTACAACATTAGTGAATTTTATCAAGATAATACTGAGTGACAAAAATCAATGCACAGAATAACATATTTGGTAGAATTTCATATATGTAATTTTTAAAGTCAGGGAAACTCATTTTGCCATTAGAAGTCAAGGTAATAGTTATGCTGCGAGGACCAGAAGGTGGGGACTAACCAGACACAGGGAGTTCTTGCTGATGTTCTACTTTTTAACTTGCATATTGGTTAAGTGGGTGGATTTCTCTTTTGAAATTCATCCAGTCTTTTATGATTTGTCACATTTGCATAATTTTCATTTTAATAACATTATATAAGATATAAATCAATAATACACAGTTTAATTGAAATCAGATTGAGATGATACAGAATTTGAAGGGCAGGATGAAGTCAGAAGTTGGACTGGTAAGAAGAAAATGGCTTTCTGGATCATTAGTTACATTTACTACAGATAATAAAATACATTTTTTTATGTTTGTAATAAAAAAAGAAAAAAACTGTGTTACTCATGAGAAGCCCATCTAGTCATAGGATTAAGATCGAAGAGAAATTTCTCCCCTGCTCATAAAGAGGACTTGTTCTTTATAATGAGCTTTGAGAACATCTTTATAGTAAATGCCATCAGTTATTTTGGGTTGTTTCTTAAAATGATTGCCAATGTAGAAGAATGGCATTAACAGCAATTCATACTTCAATAAAAGGAGGTAAGTTGTTGCATGGAGAAGGGAGGTGCCCCAAAAATGATGCTTTTGCAAGGAACAATTTCCTCAGGTAAAGGGACTGGTAACTGGTAAACCCTGAAGCCAAAGTTTGAAGGTTTATCTCCCTACAAGTATGTGGAGAGCAGGGTTTCTGGCTAAGCAAGAATCCATCTGTTTTAGCCATTGGAAACTGTGTCATTAAACCTGAGGGGTCTGGCACAAATACATGTCTGTGTCAAAGAGCTCCTTATATCTGCTAAATATCTTTTTATATCCAGTCTAAACCACAGGAAGATCCTCGACAAGCAGTTTTGTCATATCTTCTACAAAATAATCACATCCCTGAAGTTCTAGCTACTTTATAGAGCACTAGATGAACCTTTGAAAACAAATTGAAGTTTTGCAAACCATGCATTTTTAATGTAGGCAATGTTATTCCAAAGAAGCAAAATTTGTTCTAGGTGGGTGAAATAATCTTACTTTTTTATGGATAAATATGCACAATGACATGTAAATAAATATATGTAGTATAAAATTTATATTTGGTAAAAACAGCCTAAAAAGAGTTTGGGAGTGGAAAAGATAAGATGGAGACGGTGAAATAAAATTTGACAAAAATGTATTTAACCCAGTACCAACCATAAAATCAGTGTGGTACTTTTCTTTCTGCCTCAAGTCAGAAAAGCATTTTCAGACATTGAAACATTTTTGAGTTTGATTAACATGCCTTCATTCAATATCCAATATAAACTATTTAGGATATGTATTCTCAGATAACTGAATAGGTTAATTTAGTTAAATGTTGTACTATATCTATTAAAATGATGAATGTTATCTTAGAATGCTAATAGTTTCCCTTGGCTTTTGTTCTGTTAATGCCACTTATGTGTTGGGGAAATTAGATGTATTACGTACTTAATAATCCTTGTCTTTTGATTCCTGTCAGTAGGAACGAATGGATATAGCTCACTTAAGAGGGGTATTCTGTCAGTTGTTTAAAATTTAAAAAGGAAAAAAAACAGGAGAACACACTGCTTTGTATTATTGCATTGGTCAAAGGAGGCAGAATCATTGTTTGCGATTTGATTGTAATGTTTCCTCCTCGTAACTGGTGACATAATGCAACACAGAAAGAACCTCAACTAGGAATTCCAGCCTGTGACAAGCACCCCCACAGTCCCACTGCTGCCATCAGGGACCACCCCACCTCCTGGACCTAGTATTGATCTTTGGCTCCCACACCTCCCCCCAGAATCTTGCACTACAGTGGATTAACCATGCAGTATCAAGGGGAGACTCAGTAATCCCTAATCCAAAAAGAAGAACTGAGCAGGCTTCCATCAGTGAGGTGAGTTTGCCCCTAAAACAGGAATAGAATTTGTCACCCTCGGGGGATAAACAGGAACAATAGCAAAGCCCCTTCCAGAAGTAGGTACTGGCAAGATTGGCAAGTGGGTAGATGAGTCCTTCCTCCACACAGAGAATATCAAGTAGGTTGATGAGGGTACCAATAAGGCCTCCCCCAACCTGGAGAAAAGGGGGCCTATGAGACACCTGGAGACACAGTAAAGGGGCCTATGAGACACCTGGAGACACAGTAGTGTCCCAGCCAAGACAAACACTATATAAACAGGGAGATCTGGCGACTTTGAACAATCTGAAAACATAATAACAGCAGGAACTAAGGGTTGATTTCTATCAATACTCCTAGGCTTGTCAGCCAAGAAAGAATATAGGACTCACCCAACAGGCCTTGCAGTGGGAATTCAGGTGACTGGTCCATTTCTTCATGGACCCAGCAATTGGACAAACATCAACCTTACAGTAGGACCCCAAGATACATACTACCAACAGTTGACACTAGTGGGATTGAAGGACCAAACATTAACCTGAAAGGGGAAAATGGCAAAAAGAAAAAGTAAAATGCAATCTCAAACATCCAGTCCATCCAGAGCAAGTACAGGAGACATTAAAATAGAGGACTTCAAAAGTAACACTCCAGAAACCTCTGAAAAGATAGTGAATGAAATAAAAAAACAACTCCATGAGGCTATAGAGGAAATCAAATTAGAAGCACTCTCTCATGTAAAGATAGAAATAATAACCTTAGTAAAGGAGTTGCTGAGCGCAGCTAAAGAAGAAATAGAGAAAAAAGTACAGGACCTCGGGAAACTGATTGAAACCTTGAATGAACAATATGGAAAACAAGCAAAATTAATGAAACAGACTCAAAGAGAAATCCAAGAAACAAAAAATTCTATTGAAAGCTGGCAAAACCGTTTAAATGAAGCAGAGGATAGAATTTCAGACCTTAAGGACAGGATTGCAATTAGCAATCATGAAAGCATAGAACTTTTAATAATAACAAAGCAGCATGAAATGACAATCCAGCAGCTTCAAGAAGATGCCAAGGGAAACAATACAAGACTAATAAGCATCAGTGAAGATGCAGGAGTCAATGCAAATAACATAATTAAAATATTCACAGAAGTAATAGCAGAAAATTTCCCAAACATGGGGGAAAATCTGATATGCAGATAAGCGAGGCATATAGAATACTAAACACAACCAACATAAATCTACATCCAGACATATAATAAGTAAGATGCCAGACATACAGCATAAAAACAGAATACTAAAAGCTGTTAGAGAAAAGACACAATTCACCTATCAAGGAAAGCCCAATAGAATCATGGCAGACTTTTCAGCACAAACTCACAAGTTGAGATAGCTTGGAGTGAGGTATTTCAAACCCTGAAAGAAAAAACTTTCAACCCAGACTGATGTACCCTGCAAAACTTTCATTCAAGTTTAATGGAGAAACAAGATACTTCCATGACAAAGAAAAACTGAGGAAATTCACATCCACCAAGCCAACCCTAGAAAGAGTATTAAAAGACATACTAGATAGAGATAAAAATGACCACAATCTCCACAACAATAACAGAAAGAAACCACCCGGTAAGACAAGCAATTAAACAAGGTGGAAAAGCAGAAAGCAAATAACTGGAACATAACATGGAAAGTTGAGCCAGTAAATATCAGTTATATCCATAAATGTAAATGGCCTCAATTCACCTATTAAAAGACATTGGCTGACTGAATGAATCAAGAAACAGGATCCCACAATATCCTATATAAAAGAAACACATCTGACCCAAAAGGAAACTAATAGATTAGAAGTCAAAGGATGGAAAACAGTATTCCATGCAACAGGAACCCAGAAAAAAGCAGGGGCAACTATTCTATTTGCAGATGTGAACATCAAACCTAAAATGATTAAAAAAGATAAAGGTCACTACATACTTGTTAGTGGAAAAATTCAAGAGGAAGAAGTAAAAATTGTACATATATATGTGCCCAACTATATAAGACATAATACAGGAGCACCCAACTATATAAGACAAATACTAATGGATATGAAAACAAAATACACAAGAACACAATTATAATGGGACCGTAACAGCCCATTGTCACAAAGAGATAGATCAACTAGACAAAAAGTCAGCAAAGAAATAATACAGCTGAATCATACCTGTGAGCAATTGGACTTAGTAAATGTTTACAGAGTGTTCCACCCAACCACACATTCTTCTCAGTTGCACATTGGGCATTCTCCAAAATAGACCATATGTTATCCCATAAAACATTCTTAAGAAAATGCAAAGGTATTGAAATTATCCCATGCTTAATATCTGATCATAGTGCACTGAAAATTAATGGCAAAAGAAACTGCAAAACCTGCATACATACATGGAACTTAAATAACAACGTTTTAAAGAACCAATGGGCTACAGAAGAAATTAAAGATGAAATAAAGCAATATCTACAATTCAATGAAAATGCAAAAGAAACATACTGTAATCTATGGGTTGCAATGAAAGCAGTCTTAAGAGGGAAATATATAGCAATAAATTGTCATATCAAGAAAACATAATAAGCACATATAAACAACCTAATGCTTCATCTCAAGCTTCTAGAAAAAGAAGAGCAAGTTACACCCAAAGCTCATAGAAGAGAGGAAATTGTAAAGATCAGAGCAGAAATTAATGCAATTGAAACTAAAAAAAGCAATACAAAGAATTAATGAATCAAAAACCTGTTTTTTTGAGAGAATAAACAAAATTGACAAACTGCTAGCTAACCTTAACAAGGAAAAGAAAGAAAAAACATAAACTCACACAATAAGGACTGAAATGACAGAAATTACTATAGACCTCATGGACATTCAAAAGATCATGATTATTTACTTTGAAAATCTCTACCCACATAGAGTGGAAAACACAGAGGCAATGGACAGATTTCTAGAAACATATGAACTACCAAAGCTCAACCTAGAAGATACACCAATTTTGAACAACACAATATCAGCTATTGAAGTTGAAAACATAATTAAAAACTTACCAACAAAGAAAAGCCCAGGTCCTGATGGATTCATGGTTGAATTCTACAAGAAATTTAGAGAAGATATGATTCCAATACTCCTTAAACTCTTCAATGAAATTGAAAAGGAAGAAATTCTCCCTAAATCACTCCTGGAGGCAAATATTACTCTGATACCAAAACCAGAGAAAGACCCAACCAAAAAGGAGAATTATAGACCAATCCTACTAATGAACATTGATGCAAAGATTCTCAATAAAATACTGGAAAATAGAATGCAGTAAATCATCATGAAGATTATACAACATGACCAAGTGGGATTCATTCCAGGAATGCACGGGTGGTTTAACATATGCAAATCAATAAATGTGATACACCACATCAACGGAGCCAGAAACAAAAACCACATGGTCATCTCAATAGATGCAGAAAAAGCTTTTGATAAAGTCCAACAAATGTTCATGATAAAAACCTGTCAGAAAGTTGGAATACACGGTGTCTACCTCAATCTCTTAAAGGTAATCTATAAAAACTCAACAGCCGATATTATATTAAATGGACAAAAACTGAACAGAAGGTTAATCTAAAATTCACAAAAACAATCCAGATGAAAATGGCTGTTTATTTTCTTTACATATTAAATGAATTAGTTTCAACTAACACTGAGCACCAAATACCATAAAATAAAGGAAAACACATGCGAGAAATAAAAAAAATTATTTAACAACAAAATTCATTTGAAAGCCATGATTCTTAATCTCAAGAAAGGCGTGTACAACTGCAGGTAGGTTTACACTGTTTTTCTGAATGTTTCAGACTTTCATCGAGCAGTTACTTAATAAGCACCTACAACCTTTATGAAGTCCTCAGTCTGAGTTTGTGTTATGTTAGCTCAGATAAGTGGCACAAACTCTCTAATCCCTTGTTCCAGTTTTAATATAAACTGTGTAATAAAAAGTGCTTCATAGGGTTGCATGCCTGAAACATACTTTGATAGGTCTTTTTAATAATTTCAATTAAAAAATCTGAGTATTCCCTAAAATAAAGTTTTGTTCTACCATATTTATTAGAAAGATGCTAAATGGCAGGCCCGAAATGGAGTCTGAAAGTTTAATTTTATCAGAAGTGGACAGGGAGTGCTTGAGGGATTGATTATAAATGGGTTGGAGGCAACTTGAGAGATGACAGATAATGTTCCCTATCTTGATTGTGATGATGGCTTCATGAGCATATTCATGTGTCAAAATGTACCAAATCGCACACTTTTAATTATTCATGGCTTATTATGTGTCCATTATTTTCCAGTAAAGATGTCAAAAAGGGAACATAGACATAAAAGTAGGCTCCAATATCAGTCTTTCCGTGGAAAGATACTATCATCTTTTAATTATTTTCTCCCCACTCCAGTTCTGACTCACTATGGGCTACATTGTGGTCACTTGTTCTTTGTATAGTTGAAAGTGGCTACTTGTTCTCAAATGGCTTATTTTCAATAATATTATGAACCAATGATTCTCAAAATGTCATTTTATTCAAATGTTGAAAATCTGGACAGTTTGAAGAATACAGTTGATTATTTAAATCATAATAGTAAAACATAACTTTCTAAGCTTTATTTTAAAAATTGCAACTCAGAGACTCATGATCTATAGGTGAAGGGACATGTTTTCTGAATGGCAATTAGGATAGTTCAATTTTCCAAGGAATTAATTTTAATGTAGGATCTGTTCAATAATGCTTTTGCTTAATTTTCAAATGCTGTCTTCTATAATCTATGACATGCAGAGAGATGCTCAATAAATGTGGAATTGTATTGAAATTAATAATTTATAATTAATGGCATCTACTTAACCAAGAATTTCCAAGCATATTTCTTCTCAGCACTTAGTTTTGATGTATACATCACCTAAGTTTTTCTGTAACAATACACTATAACAAACTAGCTCTGATCTCACTGGTTTGAATCAATGTTTATTCTATTGCTCACTACTGTGGATTGTCTGCAACTTGTCTCCCTTAGGCTATGGTTTAGACTCTGAATTCAAGGATACAGTTGGAATTCAAGACTGTTCCACGTGTCTTTATCCTCCTGGAAACAGCTGCTCTTTGCAATTTATGGTTTGCTCCATAAGCTCATTATGCGGCCCAGGATGAAGAGATAGTAGGTCTTCAGTGAATGAACTACTCTTGATTTCAGAAGCAACCAAATGGACAAACTCATTGTTGTTTTTAAGAAATTGAGAATGTTTTTTATACTGAGTATGCTAGAAATGATGTTGCTTTTAATTTTTTTACTGTTATATTTGTTAGTTTTTAACATCCTAAACATGGTGCTGAGCCATGTTCCCCACCCACTTAGCTTGATGGTAACTAACAAAACATCTTGAGAGCTAATCTATGCCATTTGCAAGATGTCGTGATACATACATATAGTCCTGATACATGTATTTATGTTCTATTTATGTTAATCTCCCTAATACATGTGAAAATTTCAAATAATTTTGTTTTATATTATCTTCACCCCAATGTGTCCTTGAATATGATTTTTCCACTTTTAAAAAATATAATTAAATACAATAAAACACACATCTTAATGTACAATTCTTTTAGTAAATACATATTCATTTGGTCAGGCCAAATCAAGATATAGAACAGTTCCATCAATCCAAAATATTCCCACATGCTGTATGATCCCAAACTCTGTTATGACTTTTTATCTATTTTATTCCTACAGTTTTGCCTTTCCAAGAGTGTCAAATGATTATAATCATTTAGTATGTATTCTTTCACTACAATTTCAGTCAACTGAGTATATAATTTTTATCATATCCTTTTATTTTCCTAAATTTTGTTGCTTAATTTCTAAACAAGAATTATATATATGAAGTGCAATCATAAAACAACTATAAATATGTAAATTTTAAAATTACAGTAAAAGAAACATTACCATTAATCCAACTTAAAATACTCTCCATTACTTCAAAAAACACTTATACCACTGTTCTTGCCCATTTCTGAAGCAGTTCTGGAAGCCCTCTTTTATGTTTTCAGTTATGCTGTTAATAACTGCCTGATATTCTGAGTTAATTCAAAATGTTTGTCTTTCCTGTCATTGTAACTGTGGGAAAGAACAAGAAGTCACAAAGTGCCAGATCCAGTGAAATGGTTCAATAATGGGGGTTGAATATTATTTTAATACAGTACCAGATATTGCTATTAATCCACCACCAAATACCCCCCCCCATTAGAATACACATTCTATCCTTCTTGGTAATGTGCATTTTACTGTAGTAAGTTTTTTATTTAAATATTCACCATAAATTTTAATCAGTCCTGGTATCCACATTACTTTCAAAATCTGACATTTCTTGTAATTCTTAAAATAGATTTTCCACATCATCCAATTGCCTCAGAGCCTCTTACAGCAAATTTCTTTCTACTAGAATATCTTCATTCAGGTTCTTTTCTCCTCCTGTAACACAAAATCCATGAATTTGGCTAGATCAAAATGCTCCCTGTATGCCTATAGTTTCAGATCGAGTCTTGCCTTTTGTTTTTCCTGAAAAATACATCCCATAGCAACTCATGTGTTGAATTGATCACTTTAGACTTATTTAGAGTTTTTTCCCTTTCCAAATTGTTAGTCCCTTGAGGATGAGATAATCTTTTAGCAGAAGTGTTACACATAGATACTCAAACTGAAACTTGAGAGTTCCTATAAAGAGGAGTTAAAAGAAAAGAGTAGAGTGCTTATCTGCCTTGATCGAGTTGATTAATTGGTGGTCCAGAAGAATGAAAAATTATGCTTGTTAACCAATGAGTATGAGAAAGCCAGTTTTTCTGCAGATAATGGCTTAGGGGAACAGAGGGAGATTGGGATCACCACTGCTTTTTGATTCACTAATTGCAAGAACCACTTCTGGCCATTTCTTACTTTCCTTAAATTTATCAATAGAGGGAAAAGAACAACCTTCTAAATGAAGATCAAATGGCTGCAAAAGAGCTGTTGAATAAATTCTATTTCTTGATGTAAAGATTGCAAACAAAATAAAACACCCAAACTTGAAATTCCTATTGAGATCTGTAAGAGGCAATAGCTGAATTACTCAACCCAAGAAAAAGTGTTATCTCACAGTGCTATCTGTCAGTTGCTCTGTCAGGCTTCAAGAAAACTCATACCTGCATCACAGTGGCTGAGAGCCGAGAGCAAAGCAATCATGTGGTGATGCAAAAGTCACATATTTCTTATTGCTAGAAATACAATCTGCAGATAACTTCTATTAGCATTGAGAGATTTATTAACCCATTTAAAAGCCATAGATTCTTAAATATTATTAATATCTTTATTTCAGTAGAAAGTTTATTTCTTAAAAATGAGAACCACCAATTACCCTGTATTAGTTAGTTAAACAAGCAATTTTAGAAATATTTAGGGTGGATAAACTGCAAGTATCTTGAAAAATACACTGAGGGACTCCATCAGCCACTGCCTCAATCCCTTATAACTTCTTTGACAGAAAGCTCAAAAGTATGTTTATTTTGTCTTCAGGTCTTTGCTGGTAAATGCAACCTTATGCCTAACATATTCTGCATGTTCAGATCACAGAGGAAGTAAGAAATATTTCAAATGACTCTAACAGAAAACAAAGAAACTTTACAGAATCATTATTCTGATTATATTTATTCTAATCAATTCTGTAATGATAACTTTTAAATTATAAACTTAAGCTTTTAAAAATATAGATGAGAAGGAAGTGTTATGAATATTGTGGTTATTTCATTTTTTATTTTGGTAGTCTACATTTGTATACTCTTGAAATCAAAGTGAACAGTAACACAAAGAGATGAAAAGACACACTGGTCCTCCAATCAAAGTCTTTTGTCCTCCTCAGAAGAAAATGCACAATGAAACTCCAGGTCCCAGGCTTCATCTCCCTAAGAAGACCGCTGTTAAGTGGATGATTCAAATACTAGCCACGGTTTCCAGCCCTTGACCCCAGGTTGAGTACATTGCTTATCTGTGCTGGCTGTCAACATATTTAAAAAAAAAAAAAGTATGACTCTACAGAGCACAGGATGTGGGCCCCAGAACAAGAAAGGAAGCAGCAGCAAAGTGTTTCATATCTCTGAAGAAAATCCCAGAGCATGCAAGCAATCAAGTGGATTAAATATATCATGTATTTTTATCAGAATAGGTCATGAAGAAGCAGTTAAATCAGATGCTCTATGATAGTCACTTAGAAAAAATGAGCATATAATTTCACATGTACAGTTTCTCCTTAGTTGTGGAGGATATATCCTAAAACCTCCTATGGATTCCTGAAACTACAGATAGTACCAGCTCTAAGAAGACTATATACTTATAATACTATAATTAATATTTTAGCTTATTGCTCTAGAGAAACAGAATGGTCCTCAAGGTAAGACATTATACTTTATGTATGGTTCAAATCAACCAAAATGTGATGATTTTCTGTTTTGTTTTATTCTACATTGCTGTGTTATATCTTTCTAAAACCATTGTTACTTTAGTCAAAATTATTAATATTTACACATTAACTTAATTTTCCAGGATTCAAGCCTGTATGTATATCTTTTGAGGAGAAAGGTTAACTTCAAAAAGTTAAGTAACTTGAAAGTTTGACTTTTCAGTTTTCATACTGTGAAGCAAATAGTAGTCTCTCATCAAAAATAGCTTGCCCAGAGATTTAAACTGAGTGATAATTATTCTTTTATTATTTCTATTTTTCATTCATACATGACTGTAGTTAGACAAATATTCATATTTTGTGCTTTTATCTTATAAATATGATTTATTTTTGGTTTTTAATAATTTGGAACATATAAAGTTAAATCAAAACTTACAATTCTAAAATTTTGAACTAAAATTGAGTAATTACAAAAATTTAATTTATATATTAGGCACTATTAATTATAATAACTAATAAAAACAATTATAACAATATAGTATAATAAAAGTTACTTAAAACTTGAGAGTTATTTCTGGAATTTTCCATTTAATATCTTTAGACCACAGTTGACTGTGAGTAACTAAAACCACAAAGTATGAAACCAAAGATAGAGGGTTTGATGTGATAAGGTTATCTCTGTTTATGAGTAATAAATGCATGATTTTGATGGAACAGTGTTTACATGTTCAATCCATGCATTTCATTTCCTAAACTATAATTCTCAGTGAATTACAACTAACTGACTTGCTGAAGCATTTTTATTACTTAACATGAGATGTAATCTTTTAAAACTTCATCTTCAATCTAGGAACTTTTATTTCATATAATAAGTAACAGTACTTGCTTGTTGAATGGTAAGATAACTGAGAGATGATGTTCAACTCTATCAGTAATTCCTAAGTATTATCTGGCCTTAATTTTCAGGGCACTATTATACATGGATCTCTCAAACTCACAAGTTATCTTTGTCAGAAGTCTCAAGCAAAGACTCCTAGATTAAAGTTGTTTTTTTTTTTCAGACACAGAACTCTTCCAACACTATAAGATAAGGGTAAAACTGATCATGGATTCTACAAGTACGTGAGACAAATCATTTTTTTGTGATTGTGAAAATTATAAAGAACAACTGTTTTATGCTTTATAGCTATACCTGGAATGGTATTATGCTGATTTTAAATAGAAAGACATAATTTCCATGAGCAAGAAAAAAGGTAATTGTAAAATGTTTGCCATCATATTGCTTTATACGCACATGCACACACACACACACACACACACACACACACACACAATTACACCTGAAAGAAGAGACTCAGCTCTGAATGTTTCTAGCAGTGTTTTCAGATATATCCCTGTATGGGCATGAATGCCACAGTGATTCTCAACCCTGCCCTTCCCTATCATGAATCTACCTGAGTTTTTTTTAGGCCATCTCCCTGCCACTTGATTAGACTTCCCCATTTCCTGGCCCAGGCCGTCACCAGAAGCAGAATATAAAATAGGCCTGGGAAGCTGCTTCTCACTAGCTGAGGTTGTAAAGAGTGTGCTCAATGTGACTTGGATTAAAGAAACCCCTGAAACCTCTGCCAAAGCATGGTCACATCATGCAGCAGCCTATAACAATTAAAATGAAACACACACATACACACACACACACACGCATCTGTACTATATAACACAGCAAAAAGAAACTCCCATATACCCTTTACACAGAGACCCCATTTACATTTGAACAACTGCCACAAGAATATCTTTTAGAGCAAGCAGGTTGGTTTCTGATTCAGGATGATGTGCTACACTTAGCAGATTGTTTTATTTTTCTTTAACCTAGAACCAGGCTGCAGTCCTCCTTAAACTTTCATGACCTTGGCATCCGTGACAATTATGCATCTGGTATTTTGTAGATTGTCTTCCAGTTTGAATTTGATGTTTCCAATTATTAGACTCAGAATCTCCTTGCACTCAAGCTTTAATGTGCCTAAGAATCTCATGGAGTAATCTTGTTAAAATGTAGATTCTGATGCACTAAAACCATGGTGAAATCCTTTTCTAATGAGCCCTCAGACTATCTACTGTGCTAAACACATTTTAAATAGGGAAGGTCTTGAGACACCAACCAAGAAGAGGATATAGTTAGGACTGATCCCTTGCCTTTCCCTTCACAACCACTAATCCCACAATCTTTTATTACTATTGAAAGCAGTTACTTCGCTAAGTCCAAACCTCCCCAAATTACTGAATTCACCACCAGAAACTACAAACTTCCAAAACTACTGATTCCCCCATAACTCAGTGAATTCCCAAAGCTGTCTTGATCAAATAGCTCAGTGTATGATTCCATTGTTTATCCAGTGATTTAAGTTCACAGCCAAGAAATCACTCCTAATTTCTGACTTCAGGCCCCACAAATAGTCCAGAAGCTTAGTCTACTTCTAACACATATCTTAAAACTGACGGTTCATTTCTTCTTGTCTCCCTTGCTCGTAGTGTATACTACATCCCCATTGGCTTTTACTTATAGTACCACAGTTATTTCCTGACTAGGCTAACTGCTTTCATTCTTTCCTCAATCTACACATACGTTTAGAGAAAACCAAACACCCAAGGGCTGACTTTATTCACAAGAACCTCTGGGATTTCTCTCCTATCCCTCTTGCTTGCTCCACTCGACCACAATGCCTACAGGCTTTTGCTTGTCCCAACCAAACTTCATGCTTCCTTCATCTTGGATATGCTTCCATCTGAACTTTACATAGCTCACTCCTTCCCTATAATTTAGATCTCTGTTCTAAGGCTGCCTCTTAGGAGGCCTCTTTATTGCCTTATCTGAAATTGTACCTTCCCATATTTCTATATATCTCTACACTATACCTTTCTTTATCTTCATTACAAAACATTTTTTGCCATGTGGAATATTTATTTATTTATTCAGTTACTTTTTGTCTTTCTTTATTTTTATGAATGGAAGTCCATAAGGGAAATAATATTGTTATTTCTTTATTCATTCATATATTTTAGATCCAGTGCCAGAGATAATATAAGCATTCAATAGGAAGTAACTAAATGAACAAATAAATAACTATTGTTCTAATTGCAAATTCCTATGTAAATCAAGAAGTGACAATGAGGAATTGGTCAGCCATTCATTCCTCACATGATTACTCACCACCATGTACTCTGAAAGTCAGCATATGCCCTATCAAAATCAGCTAGAATGACATGCAAGGCAGTGTTTGACCTGTCCTTATGCTATGCTCAATAGTTTACCATTTGCATTCAGTTGTGCTTTATAATCCTCATTCCAATGTCCCTCATTCTATCTAGAGATATCCATGCTGACCTGGTTTCCAGATGGTGAATTTCATCTACACATTGAAACACTTTTGCCTTATATTCCATTGAAATAACTATAGAATTTGAAAATAAGAAATTATCTGTAGTAGTTAAAATAGGGAGGGGCAAAATCACACAGAAAGAAAATGAAAAATTTGAAGAGGGTATAGAGATGATGGATTTGGTCTGAGAGAAGATCTCCTAGGTATCGATCACTGTATACATCCAGTCAAAATACAAAGAGCCCACACTGTACTAAGAGATTTGTTTGATAAGTCTAAGGAAAATGTTGAATCTTGAATATCGTATACTGAATCTAAGTGCAGAAACAAAGTCAGGGGGTGAAGGCCAATGGGAGAACTGAGGAAAACGACAGTTCCCCAAATACCAAGCAAGCAAGGAGAAGAAACTCAGCTCGGCCCAGGGGTGAAAGAACCACAGTGTTCTCCTCATCTGACAATTTCTTCGTTACCTCCCACTTGCAGCTTTTTGTGGAAACAAACAAAAAAAAATGTGTGTTCATTCCCCAGTGATACTATTAAAAGCAGTCAGTGTCATAATCTGTGGACACTGAAGAAGATTCTGTGAGCTTCACTAGGGCTGGACTTCCTGGTATCTTGAAAAATTTTGATCCTTGGATTTAATCTTTGTGGTCAACCTCTTGACAGAAATGCAGTTTTGTAGCTAAGAGGATCTTGGGGCCAGATACCTTACTCAGAACGAAGTGTCAGATCTCATTGTTGACTATTTCTGGCTCTTGTATACTGAAGGAAATCCATCGGTTGATCCCTCTTTATGTTCCTTAAGCCCAAATCAGAGCATAGCCTTACATTTATGGTCCCTATGTCACATTCAGAAAAATAAAAAAAAAAGAAAATTGAGAGATTTTTTTTGAATGGGGGAAGGCAAAAATTGACTCTGACTGTTGCTGAATGAGACGGTCTCCTACAACACTTGACTAATCTGGCTCAGAGGTACCTAGTAACTGTGCAGTGATACTACAAGAGGAGCCAGAGATCTTCTCCATTAGACTTTGCTACAGACTTGTTTGGTTGCTGCAAATGAGTGGCAGAGGATGTATGATTGGTATCTAGTGAGTAAAAACTGGGGATGCTGTTAATCATCCCAGAATGCACTGCATAGGCTCTTGACTCCTCTCAAAGAATTATTTGGCTCAAAGTGTCCATAGTTTTAAGACTGAGAAACACTGCTCCTAGGTCAACAGACCCAGATATGCAATAGGAAGTGAGAAGCTGGCCACATTGAGCGAGGGCAGAGATGGCAAATATTTTAGAGACCAGCACCCAAACTGCAACCCCCAAACCACTTATTTATTGCAAAGTGCCTGTGTGTCAGTTAAACCTGAATATTGAGGTTTTAGTTTAGAAAAAAAAAAACATCTTTGTATTAAAAGAAAAACATCTTTGTATTAAAAGAAAAACACAACATGTGTGCCATAGTTTGTCAATATTGGGCCAAGGGATCATGGGGACAGGGTGAACCAGGGTACTGTGATCACAGGTTTCCCAATTTTTAGAGAGAAGGACTCTGGGTCATGGTATAATTTAATGCTCCAGACAAGTTTTATTATTACTTTTGTAAATTTTGATAATCAATTTTATAATATTGAAAATACAGCTAAATTAGAATAAGAAACATCAGAAAATAAAATCACTCTATGAGAAAAAAAGTTTTTAAAAAAGGCAGTGGCTCCATAGATTGCTTGCTTGTCACTGCAGGTTCCTTTATTTATTATATGTAGCTGACAATAGCAGCACAGTAAAATCTGAGCACCTGTGAGAACAGGCAGCAGTTAAAAACTGGACATTAAGCTGAGTAACAACCAGAGAAAATGACTATATTAGAAAAAACATTCATAAAAACAAGATTTAAATAGCATTATATTCTGTGATTAAATTAGAGAAGATCCTGAGTAGGAAAATGGGATAAAGTTCTAACAACTATAATTGATAACATTACTTCAAATAACTAATGCAGAGTGCTCCTATGGCAGAGTAACAAAACAACAACTAGTAAACTCAAAAGAACTGCAAACAATACAAACTAATATGAGACAGTTTTCATTAATGAGATGAAATGGGAAGTGGTATCCACTGTTGTAGAGGTGAAGGCAGGAGAAGAAAATCCACTAATGCACTCCTGGGAAACACAAGCTTTCTCTGCAATCTAGAATTTTATCAAATTTTAAATGTATACATTCTTTCATGTACAAGTTCACATATAGGAAATTATCATAAGGAAAAGAGTGAATATATATGGATAAATATATTATGTTTATTATAACATGTTTTATAATAGTAAATCTTTGAAAATAACCTAATGTCCATTCATGAACATTTGGTTAAATAAATTGTATTAACGATCACAAAGTGGAAGTTATATAGCTTCCAACCAGAATCAGGAAAAAAAAAAAATATATATATATATAGTGTGTGTGTGTATACATATACATATGGTGTGTGTCTGTATATATACATGTATATGATAGATTATAATCTCTTGAATTAAAATAATGCAAGGTTGTGGCAGTATACATTAGGTAGGAATGAAGCCTTTGGTTTGAGTCATATCTCTGCAAAAAGAAAAGAAAAACTCAAAATATTAAATTGTTATTAAACAATAGAAATAAATCATAGAGCATGAGAGATTTTTGAAAGAGAAGTTATATCATGTTTCTGTAGGTTGTTCTCACAGGTTATCTTTGGGTGGTGGAATACTAGTTATTCTGGTTGAAAAATCAATTTCTATTTTTTCCACTGTGTGCCTACAAGAATATCTTGCTTTTATTATAAGAAAATAATAGTAACAGTTGCCTTGATAGTGAAACACAAGGGCTAGGGATTTAGCTCAGCAGCATAAATGTCTGCCTGGCAAGCATGTGGTCATGAGTTTGATACTGGGTACTAAAAAGGAAAAGATAAGATAAGATAAGATAATAAAGAAAGAAGAAAGAGAAACACACACGCACACACATATATATATATATATAAATAATTAGCACATATATAAATAAATTATAAATATATAAATATATATAAATAAAACATTACTTCCATGAATAAATCCACTCTGAAACATTATATACAGTATATTTAATGGTAAGATACCCACATAATTCACCACAAGGGGAAACTTGCATAGTAGTTTTGTATGTAGTTGTATTTTATGATATACAAAACCAGATTTTACTTGGTCCTTTAAGAATTAAGCAAATGAAGTTGATTTATTGGTATACCTACAAGTCTGAAGAGGAAAAAAAAAAGCATAGTGAACAAAAAGCAAAGTGCCATTAAGTTAGAAAATGAGACATTTTCTGTCCTTGGTAATAAAGTGGTTCACACAAACAAAACTTATATTTAAGCCCAAGATTCTAGAATCATCATTTAATACCAATTACAAGTTAGTGAGTGAATGAATCACAATTTTACTTTAAAAAATATTAGCCTACTGGTATATAAAGTTAAATTTTGTAAGCAGTGCTGAAAATAACCTAAAAGAAGAAATTACTTCTAAGTACAAACCAGTTGGTGACAGTGATTTATTTTTAAAATTAAAACTCCTCCAAAAATTGAGTAATAAATTTCCTTGTACGAGATCCTAGTGCAAGTAAATATAACTTCGAACATAATATACGATTGATCTGTGCCTTTGTCTTCAGCCCTCTTGATCATTTCAATGTCCCTGTGATGTTTTCAGTTTCAATAATACACGCAAGAAATGGACACTCAAATTTTTTAAAATTTGTAGAACAAAAAAAATTTGTAGACAAGAGAAATTATATTCATTTCTAGCAACATGAGTGGCAATAATAACATTGTACACAAGCAAGAATGTTTACTGTTCAAACAGCAGGCAACTCCCTAGAATTAACTTACCACAGAATAATTTGACTGACTGGTACTAATTTAGAAGTTTCAAAACTTACGAGGCCCATTCTCCTCACAGTAAGCAGTGCTTTAAGTTATTACTGCTGCTGACAGACCTTTCTCCCACAGCGTTCTGAATTACCTATGCTGTTGCCAGTACGCCGGCACAGCTGTTGTTAAAAGGATCATATGACTGTGTTATCTTACTTTCAGATCCATTAGAATGACTAGGTGTTTTCTGACTAGAGTCTTTCTAAACAGTAGATATAAATTAGGAGGGCGTGTGAGGAAATCTTGCTTTCACAAAGTACTAGTCTGGTTGTTTAAAGTAGTGGAGAGCCGGACATGGTGGTGCACACCTATAGTTCCAGCACTCAAGTGGCTGAGACAGGAGGATCATTCGAGACCAGTCAGGGCTACAGAGTGAGCCCAAGGTCAGCCTGAACTGCACAGTGAGACCCTGTCTCAAAAAGACAAATAGTAATAACAAACTATCCGGGGAAATAAATTAGACTTCAAACTTATTATACTTCATTTATCTATATTTTGGGTCAATCAATATTTGTATTTCTCCTACCAGAAGTAAATAGGTCAAGATTTGGATGATGATGATGATGATGATGATGACAATGATGATAATAACTGTAAAAGTATTTATTTATTTATTTATTTATCTATCAGGCATTAACAATGTGCTGGATCCTGAACTATTTTTAGTATATGTTTGTGATCCATAATAATTACATTCATCTTGGGGAATTGGTGCATATACATTTGGCATCTTGATAATTTTTACTCTTTTCCATTTCTCTTTCTTCTCCCTAGATTCCCTTCTCATCTCCACAGAGTATGCCTCTGTTTTCTACCATCTCTCTTTCCTATTTCCCTTTATTATTCTTTGAATTTTGCATATTATACTTTCTTTGTCTGATTTATTTCACTTAGCACTACAGTCTCAACATTTTTCCATTTTCCTAAAAATGATTCAAATGTATCCTTATTATGGCTGAATAGCACTCTACTGTGTATATACCACATTTTCTTATCTTTGCCTGGGTATGGAGAAGCACCAGAGAACATTTAGAAGTGATAATTATGGTCATTAGCTTGATTATGGTGAAGTTTCATGGGTGTATACATGCTTTTAAAACTTATCAAAGTATACACGTTAAATATTGCAGAGTGTTGTCAATTGAACCTTATAAAAGTTGTTTAGATAAAAGTGTTAATAATACCAAATACAACTTTTCTACAGTAGATCACTTTCATACTTAGTTCCAAGGTAAAATGTTAAATCTTTTTGTCTCCATCCATAGTTCTATCTATCTATATTCTGTCATCTACCTATTTATGTACTATGTTGTCCTTGTAGCTATGGAATAGATTTATTGGTGAAAGCTGAAGTTTTCTTAACAGCACTGGGAGCCTAGAACATTCATCTTCCAGCCTTGGGTACCTCAGGATATACTTCAGTGTATTGCTTCATGTGTAGTAAGGTGAACAGCACCATCATAGCATCACAAATCCTGTCTCATTACATGGAAGTGAAAGAACTAAAATTACTTCAGAGCTCAACTCTCACCCTGAAACAAAGATGGAAAACTCAAGAATCTAGTAACAGGAAACTGACCAGACTATCATGCTGCAGTTAACTGTTCAGAATGTTTGTGAGAACTAGAACTAGCCCCAAAGCAACATGAATATATAATAACCAGCCATGGAACTCAGAAGCCACTGCTTGGGTGTCATGTGAAATGGTGGTTTGCTATTTGTCTCTATTTCCACATTTCATTAGTTCATATTTTAAGAAAAAGGGAACACAAGCACAAACACATTTGGAAGGACAGCCCAGAAACTGGATGTGAGAATTACGGAATGCTGGAGGCAGTGGCACTCTAGACACAGCGCCTGTGCTCTACAGGGGACAATCTTAGTCCACCTTCAGCTGATCATTGTTGTAAAGCACACTGTCAATACTTTTCTTCTTCCTGAAAAAGCTAGCATAAAAGCTTTTATGTGAACTCTCTTGGGTCACTGGACTAGGCTCCAGAGTTTCCATGGGCTTGAGTAGACTGTGCCCAGCAAACTTCATTCAACCAGGGGAGCCAGGCCCACTGAAGAGGGAGCCAAGCCAGTGCTGTGCCACAAGGGATAGCTTTGGAAAATTGCTGGAAACATGGAAATATAGGAAAATGACAAAACATAAGACCAAAAATGCAATCTCAAACCTCCAGCCCATCCCAAGAAAACCTAGGAGCCATGTACATAGAAGAAAATACTACACATACACCTGAAATGCAGGAAGTGATATCAACTGAAATAAGCAAGTACAGGAAGCTATGAGGGAACTCAAATCAAAAATATTCTCCCAGGTAAAAGAAGAAATGATAAAAGTAGTGAAAGAAATACTGAATGCATCCAACAAAGACACAGCTAAAAAATTAGAGGAACAAAGCAAAATGATAGATCCCTGAATGAACAGTTTAAGAGACAAACAGAATGCATTAAGCAGATTCAAACAGATATACAGGAAATCTAAAACTCTAATGACAGTTGCAAAAACTGCCTCAACAAAAGTGAAGATAGAGTCTCAGACCATGAAGATAAGATTGCTGCTAGTGAACAAGAAAGGAAAGATCTTCTAACAATAACAAGAAATCAGGAAATAACAATTCAACAGCTGCAAGATGATGCAAAGAAAAACAATATAAGATTAATGGGGATAAAAGAAAAAGAAAGGGAAAACACAAATGATATCAAGAGGCTATTTACAGAAGTAATAGCTGAAAACTTCCCAAACATGAGTATGGAAACTGACATATGGATTAGTGAGGTATATAGAACTCCAAATAGCCATAACCAAAACAAAACTATACCCAGACATATAATAATAACCATCCAACATAGGAACAGAATATTAAAAGCTGTTGGAGAGAAAAGACAGGTCACCTATCCTTTATAACGGAAATAAGTTTCCTTTATAAAGGAAAACCTATCAGAATCACAGCAGACTTCTCAACAATGAAATCAAGAAGAGCATAGAGTGAAGTTTTTCAGATCCTTAAAGAAAATGACTTCCAACCCAGACTGATGTACCCTGCAAAACTGTCCTTCAAAATGGATGGAGAAATAAGAAACTTCCATGACAAAGAACAGCTGAAGAACCTCATGATCACCATACCAAACCTACAAAGAATACTGAAAGACATTCTAGACACACATAGGAAAAAACCACTAAGCAAGACAGAAAATTAAACAGAATGGAAAGCTAAGATACAACATCAGAAAGATAACATGTCAACAATAAACCAATATATGACAGGTATAACCATTAATGTAAATGGGCTCAATTCACCAATTAAAAGAAACAGACTGGCAGAATGGATCAAGAAACAATATCCAACCATAAGCTGTCTACAAGAAACTCATCTAACCCAAAAGGAAACTCATAGACTGAAAGTCAAAGGATGGAATACAATACTCCATGCAATAGGAACTCAAAAAAAAGCAGGGATAGTTATTCTGTTTGCAGACCATGTGAACTTCAAACCAAAAATGGTCCAAAGAGATAAAGAAGGTCACTACATACTAGTTAGGGGAAAACTGCAAGAGGAAGAGGTAACAGTCTTAAATATATATGCACCAAATTCCAGAGCACCCAGCTACACAAAGAAAGTATTAACAGAAATGAAAAATCAAATAGGGAATAACACAATTATAACAGGGGACCTTTACACACCATTGACACAAAGGGATAGATCAACTAGACAGAAAATCAGCAAAGAAATAACAGAACAGAATCACACCTGTGAACAAATGAATTTGATAGACATATACAGTGATCCATCCAACAACATCAGGATATATATTCTTTTCAACAGTACATGGGATATTCTCTAAAATAGACCATATACTAACCCACAGAACATATTTAAGTAATTGCAAAAGAATTGAAATTATCCCATGCATTTTATCAGATCATAATGCCATGAAACTAGAAATTAATGATAAAAGAAACTGCAAAAACCACACAAACACATGGAAATTGAATAATACACTCTTGAGCAATCAGTGGGTCACAGAGGAAATTAAAGAAGAAATAATATCTACAAGCAAATGAAAATACAAATACAACTTACCAGAACCTGTGGGATACAATGAAAGCAGTCCTCAGAGGAAAGTTTATTGCACTGAGTTCTCACATTAGGAAAACAGAACGAACATAAATAAACAACCTCATATTATACCTCAAACATCTAGAAAAAGAAGAGCAAGCCAAGCCAAAAGCCAAAAGAAGGGAGGAAATTATAAAGATCAGAGCAGAAATTAATGCAATAGAGACTAAGAAAACAATTCAAAGAATCAATGAATCAAAGAGTTGGTTCTTTGAAAGAATAAATAAAATTGACAAGCTCCTAGCCAACCTAATTTAAAAAAGGAAAGAAAAGACTCAAATTCATGCAATACAGAATGAAAATGGAGAAATCACTACCGACCATGTGGAAATACAGAAGATCATCAACAACAATTTCGAAAACCTCTAGTCTCATAGGTTCGATAACACAGAAGAAATGGACAGATTCCTAGAAACATACGACCACCAAAGCTGGATCAAGAAGATGTAAAACTGCTGAATAACCCAATTTCTATTAATGAAATTGAAAATGTAATCAATTCCCTACCAACAAAGAAGAGCCCAGGCCCAGATGCATTCACTGTGGAATTCTACAAGAAATACAAAAAAGACTTAATGCCGACACTCCTCAAACTCTTTAATGAAATTGAAAGGGAAGCAATTTTCCCTAAGTCATTCCTGCAGGCAAATATCACTCTAATACCAAAACCTGAGAAAGACCCAGCTAAAAAAGAGAACTACAGGCCAATCTCCCTAATGAACATAGATGCAAAAATTCTCAATAAAATAATAGGATACAGCAAATCATCAAGAAGATTATACACTATGACCAAGTGGGATTCTTTCCAGGCATACAGGGATGGTTCAACACACATAAATCAATAAATGTAATCCACCATATCAATAGAGCCAAAAGCAAGAATCACATGATCATTTCTAAAGATGCAGAAAAACTTTTGATAAGATCCAACACCCATTCATGATAAGAACCTTACAGAGAATTGGAATAGATGGTCTTTACCTCAATATGGTAAAGGCCATCTACAACAAACCAACAGCCAGTGTCATATTAAATGGCCCAAAACTGAAAGCCTTTACCTTGAAATCAGGCACAAGATAAGGATGTCCCTTATCACCATTCCTATTCAATATAGTACTGGAAATATTAGCCAGAGCAATTAGACAAGAGAGAAATAAAAGGAGTAAAGATAGGAAAAGAAGAAGTTAAATTATTATTATCTGCAGATGCATGATACTCTACATATAAGACTCCCAAACCTCCATTGAAAGTCTCCTAGATATAATAAATAAATTCAGCAATGTACCTGGATACAAAGTCAATACTCAAAAATCAATAGCATTCTTATACACTAACAACAAAATCACTGAGAGAGAAATAAGGAAAGCCACACCCTTCACACTAGCATCCAAAAAAAAATGAAATACTTAGGAATTAATCTAATGAAAGATGTAAAAGAGTTGTACAGGGAAGATTATAATACCCTGAAAAAAGAAATCGAAGAGGACATCAGAAAATGGAAAGACATCCCTTGTTCATGGATAGGAATATTGTAAAAATGGCCATTCTTCCAAAATTTTTATACAGATTCAATGCAATCCTAATGAAAATACCACTAACATATCTCATAGATATAGAGAAATCACTTCTAAAATTCATCTGCAACCAGAAGAGACCTAGAATAGCAAAGGCAATTCTAAGCAGCAAATCCAAGGCAGGAGGCATCACAATCCCTGACTTGAAGTTATACTACAAAGCTACTGTAATAAAATCAACATCATATTGGAATAAAAACAGACCTGAAGATCAATGGAATAGACTAGAAGATACAACTACAAACACACTCAACCACCTTATCTTTGATAAAGGGGCCAAGCATATTCACTGGAAGAATGACAGTCTCTTTAATAAATGGTGCTGGAAAAATTGGCTATCCATATGCCAAAAACTAAGATTAGACCCATGCCTATCACCATGTACTAAACTAAAATCCAAATGGATCAAAGATCTAAATATTAAAACAGAAACACTAAATCTGTTGCAAGACAAAGTAGGTAAAAATCTTGAAGACATAGGGGTAGGTACAGAATTCATGAACAAGAACCAAACTGCATGGGAAATACTTCCCAGAATCAATAACTGGGATCACATCTTATTAAAGGGTTTCTGCATGTCCAAAGAAATCTCCAGCAGAGTGAAAAGAAAACCTACAAACTGGGAAAAAATCTTAGTGAACAGTCCCTCAGACAAACGACTTCTGTCTAGAACTTATAAAGAATTAAAAAAAATCAGACCCCCAAAATTCAAAGACCCAATCCAAAAATGGGCATCCAAGATGAACACACAGTTCTCAGATGAAGAAATACAAATGGCAAATAAATACATGAAAAAATGTTCATCATCATTGGTCATTAGAGAAATGCAAATTAAAACCACACTGAGATACCACCTCATTCCAGAAAGAATGGCCAGGATCAACAAAACTACCAACAACAAATGCTGGAGAGGCCGTGGGGAAAAAAGAACTATTCTACACTGTTGGTGGGAGTGTAGACTGGTGCAACTACTGTGGAGGTCAATCTGGAGATTCCTCAAAAGGCTGGGGTTGGAAGTCCCATTTGACCCAGCTATTCCACTCTTAGGCGTATTCCCAGAAGATCTGAAAACATCTTACCATAGTGATATATGCACACCCATGTTTATAGCGGCACAATTAGTAATAGCCTGATCTTGGAAACAACCTAAGTGCCCATCAACCAAGTAATGGATGAAAAAATTGTACTTTTATACAATGGAGTACTACTCAGCTATAAAGAATAATCACATTGAGATATTTGTAAATAAATGGATGCACCTTGAATCTATACTCATAAGTGAAATCAATCGAACTCACATGTATACTGTGTAGTCTCTCTAGTGTAAGAAATGGTAAAAGCACAGAAGATTTTATGGAAATCATGGTTCACCATCATACTGCTTTGATGTCTTATGTTTTCATTCATTGGTTGGAATGGTTTTATTCTGTTTTGTTTGATCTTAATATATGTGATCATATGAATAGTTACTTTGAAGACAAGACAATATGGCAGCCAGTGTTGATTTAATATCATCTTGCTCTGAAATCCTATCATGCTTTTTTTCCCCTATTACCATTGGTTCTATCATGTTGTGTCTTATTGGATTTTAATATGTATGATAGTAAAAACAAAATTTTTATGGAAAATGAGATAATATAGCAGCCATTGTTCATCTTCAGTTATTTGGTTCAGAATGTCTTGGAATACTTCCATTCTCTTCAGTTGGTTTATTCTACTTTTATATGTTTGACATTATTGTGTGTAAAGCTAAGCTCAACTATTTCAAAGAAAGAGACATTATGATAGCTACTGTTAATATCTAATTATCTTGTTGTGAAGTGCTGTGTTGCTTACATTGTTCTGTTCTGATCTGCTTAGATCTGTCCTCTTTTGTTTTATTCTCTTTAAAATAAAAAAATAACATCATAAAAAATAGCTGCAGTTATTTTAAGAATTTTTTCAACATCATGCTTATAAAATATCACAGTACATGATCTCTGTCAAAAATATTTCTCTATCTTTGGTTGAGAATTATTCTACACACAAAGCTTAAATTTCACTTTTTGGAAAAATCTAAAATTATTTTTACCCTAAGAAAGCTCATTCCAGAGTTGGATGCCATTTCCCTATTCCTACTTAATTATGTGCCCTTTAATAGTTTGCAGAGATAATTTTCATCATTCTCAACTTTTTGTTTAATAGAAACATAATATTACTGGTAGATTATTGATAATGGCACTTAGAAAAATATGCAAATGTTTTCACATAACTCTCAAAGTTTATAGAGACTCCTAAGAAGCTTGGCACTTATAAGAATAATTGAATTATATTACATTCTGGATTCCAAATACAATGCTGCCTACTTGGCACTAGTTTTACCATCTCTGTATAGATCGAAAATGATGAGACAGAGAGATTTAAATAGTGTGTCTAACCTCTCATACAGCTAGTAAATGGTGCATCCAGGGTTCAAATACAAGCAGGCTGGTGCCAGAGAAATCCCAATTTGTTGTCTGCATGCCTTTCAACTAAAGTTAATAAATATCCAAATTATTTATTATGATGTGTCCTTATGGGAATCATCACAATTGTAGTGAAATTTTGGATTGTGGGAATCCTTTTCTTTAATCATTGGCCTATGTTCCCTTCTTGTTCTATTGCAACATCTTACTGCATGCAAGTGTAAAGCATTAGTGTGTATTGGAAAACAGGAGATCAACTTAGAGGGTAAAACATCTGAAATGAATTTGGGCAATAGGTTATTCAAAAGAACATGTATACATACATACAAACACATGCATACTTATGTGGCAAATGGAATTTTGTTAATTTCCTATTATTTATCAATTATTGGGGGAATAATACCTAAATGGTTTTCCAATGTTTTGATTATCTATAATTTAATTTGAAATAATTGCTAGTAAGGAGTATTCTGTAGAGTGATTTAGAAAATACTGATCATTTTCACTACAGGCATATTATGAAGTACCCAATTTTTGGTTTTGGTGCATAAAAAATTAACACAGCATAAATTATACCCACTAGTAGGAATATAAAAGTAAAATGTTTCAATGTTGAGATCCCTTTTTAGTTCTTAATAGACTGGCAAGGATGTTATAAATAAGAATTTTTAAAAATGTATGGCCCTGATCAAATTAATCCAAATATCTTCAATTGCAATGGCAGAATAATTTTTTTGTGAAGCATCAAAAAAGTTCCTCTAATGGTAAGATTCTCAAAATCTAATATGTGAAATAAATATTGTAGGGGGAAAGTCACTGTTAAACAGAACCATGAATTACACAGTATTTGTGGATTTCATAGTTAGCTGTTTCAGTCATATGTCTTACATGCTGTGAACACCAGCACACACTGTCTCAGGGATCTTTTCTGTGTTAGAAAGTTCCTAATGATGTAAGTCTTGGACAAAGAGGTGAGAAAACAGTTATTCTCAAATAGAAATAATTGGAGAAATAATTCACATTGGGAAATAGGAACAGAGTCTCCTACTTGAAAATAGCTTCTTCCCAAATGCCACCACTGCAAAAAGTCACTGAGTTACTTAACCCTTAAATGCAAATTTTCTGTGAAATCTATTCTTTTTGCAATCCTCTTATTCAACATTCATTATAAGGAAACAAAACATTGGTTGAGATAGGATTTTGCATTTAGTGCAGAAAATACTAAAAGTCAGGACTCAGATGAAGAAACTGGTGACAATCCCTAAGTTGTAAGAAACATGTGAGAGTCAGAGGAATAAATAGGTTTTCTGGCCCTTCCTTTCCTTCTCTTTTCTTCCTACTCTAATTTTTTCTAAGAATGAGTGTCCAATGGTCATCGCAGTCTCAGTGCTCTTAAATACAAGCTAAATCACCACACTTTAGCACCATATACAACCAGCAATTGCTCATACAAATATTAAAGCCCTTGGAGAATCTGGGTGTCTCTACACTTGCCCTTCTTCCATGGAAATCTCTTCATATTGCTCAGTTTGACTTCTTAAATTAATTCTGGTTTAATTCTTGCCATCTGGTTATTTTTCTGGCCTTACTGGGAAAATGAACAAACAAAAAAGAAAACAGGAAGAGATATGCCAAAAATACAGATTTGCATATACTCCAGTAGTGCCAGCAACAACACAGAAGTCTGTCTCTACCCAAATCCTAGAATAGTAACTTCTGCGTGACAGTAGGGACTATGTATATTCAGATACTTCCGAACCGACAATCCTTAAGTGGGTTCTCTTACTGACTTCAGATCAATTAAATTGATTTGAAAGAATTAAGATAATAAATAACACATGAGTTACAAACAATTTAATTTGATACCGAGCAAAAGCTCCTGATTAGATCCAAACCTCACTGAATCATATCATCAGGGATTGGCAAATTGGGGGAAGATTTTTAGCCAGTTAATAATTTCTTCTGAAATCTTACTTGCCCCTACAAGACCAGAAACTGCCTATTGGTGGACCTAGCCTCAGAGAGCTGAGTTAAGACAGAGAGGGAACCTTTATGACTAGTATTACCCTATCTACAGGATACTCTACCCCTAATACTATCCAGTCTTCTGCTTTTATAAGAAACACTAACTTTTCAAAGCAACATTTTGATGTCATCTAATGAAGAAAACTTGTTTTCACCATTATTGAAAGGAAGGTTTTGTTAAGCTTCCCTAACACAGGGGACCACAGAAAACTTTTACACTTTTCTTCTCACTTTCTTTGTAGTAAATATTTATTTATTTTAATATCTGTCACTCCACCTTCAATGCTGAGATCAAATTCTAAAACTTCACTAACCAGCATGACCATGGTGTCTTGAAAGATAAAATGCATTGGGCATGACAAATTATGTAAGTAAATGAATCAATTTTGTATCAATCAATGCATGTAAGTAGAACACATCTTTATTAATCTCTGTTAATGCAGAATATGGTTAAATAGTGTTATTAGGATACAAATGCTTTATGATAAATCATAAGGTCATTTTATTATAGCTCATACTTTCTTTAATTTACTTACATACTTCCTGCCATTGTAGTTGATAAACCTTAATTACTTCATTTCTGAATAAATATGTCTCAGAAATTACTGTCAAAAATAACTGAAAAATTAGGTCTCATTGACTTTTGACTCTCTCAAATTTTTGTTACATTAACATTTCATGTGGCATCAAGTCATTGAATAACATTTCTACTGCATGCATTGTACTCATGCAATGAATGCATGAGTAGAGTTAACTATGATATAGTAATTGAAAGATGATTATTGAAAGATGTTATGTAGCATAATGCGATAGTTTTATGGTGTTTCAAATAGCACACTCTTCAGAGTTAGGCAGAAATGAAGTCTGGGCTGTGGTTGTTGTCAGTGGACCTGAACCCAGCTAGACAGACTTTGAGAATGAAGAGTGAGAAGAATTCTGCAGAGACAGGAAATATGGTCAAAGCACACCATTGTTGATGCTGCCTCTTTTCTGAAATGAATCACCAGGAATAATTCTGGAAAGGCTCCAGGAAGGGAATTTTTTTGTAAAGTTGAAAAAACCCATCACATTAACTGAGGAAGGAGGAGATGAAGGAAGTAAAAAGAGCAGGAGGATCAACAGTAGAAAGTCTAGGAGAGGAGGAAGAGGAGAAAGCAGAAGAAGAAGAGAGGCAGATTAGCCAGTAAGAGTGTGAATGGAGACTATGCTTTTGGAAATGGACATTGCTTGCACCCCTTTGCCAGTACTTAATCCCTTAGATAATTACTGCCCTTTCTGAAAACTCCATAGTTATAACTGGAAATAATCTCTTATTCATTGATATGATCTTAGATTTCTGATAAATGAGACATTTGAAGCATCAGTTACAGTAATTAGCCCATAATAATGCATAAACCCACATCCCTTTTCTCCATTATCATGAGGCAATGTGTAATATATATACATATATGTGTGTATTATATAATTATAAATATATTAATATAAATAATATACAATAATAGATAATCTTAGAATATTTTATATGCAATAATCAATGTAATAAATATATATATTTATTATTAATTATATCATATCATATATTGGTTTTTAACAC